>WURV02178199.1:0-30188 GCA_011762755.2 Epimenia babai
GGCTTAGTCGTTTAGTCTCATAAGAATTAATGGTTAAATATATTGACCACAGCGGAGGTTGCACTATTGAGGGAAACTAAACCAAGGGACGAGTGTTGTTAACAGATTAAATAGACTGTAATGTACAAATAATATAGATTTCTCACGTGGTGTACATTATAGCTACAAAGGGGGGTAATTAGGAATAGCGAGACTCCATTCTATTCAATAAACAGAACACAACTGAATTAATAAATTAAAATTGTAGTATATATTTGTTGTTGTTTCTGAAATACTTAGACTTGACCGACATTGTTTTTTATCGTGGAATTATATAACTTTCCTATTACATTGTGCGTACAGGGCTCGCTGCCCTTGGTTCCGTTGCCATACAAACCAAAGCGTGGCAGAAATAACACGTTATATATACGTTTATACGCGTAAACAACGACGTCAGCGTGTTTCGTAGCTGCGAATTAGCTGCCGTTTACACTAATTAATCATTAAAAATGGTTTACTTAGTATTATGTAAGCAGAAGAAAAAGTCTCGCCGGTATCGCTGTCGCCAATTTGTAGATGTTTTATTAGACATTGTATTTATTCCATTGTATAGATGTACAGTATATTTTAGAAAATAGTGTATTTTTGTGATTGCTTCTTTATGTTTTAATTAAAGTGCGTTTAAGGACTTTATATTTGCCGTATTATTGTTATTACATGAATTGAAATATATATCGTTATTAAAGCGACTTTATTTTCGACTGTGTTTTTGTTTCGTTAATGGGATTGTCCTGGTGGTTAAATAAATAATTGGAGCGAAATGCGCAGAAAAATACCTCGTTCCCGGTGGGACACCCCCCCCCCCCCTGACCTCTAGTGAACCACTATGGTGTTCTACGGACTGACCTACATAGCCATTACCGTAAGTTCACATTTCAAACGCCGCAGAAATTAGCCACTCCGTGCTCGTTGCAGATGTCTGCGTATATCGTCGGCATAGTATATAGACTTTATATATCAGTGTGTTCTCAAAAAGGTGTTAAATACTGAAATGTGCGGGAGAAAGTCTGGCTAATTTGGTTGAGCACTGGATCGGTTATCTAGGAGTCGAGGGTTCGGGTGCCACTCAAGGTTTTTCTGCGCGTTTCTGACACCTCGTTTTTGTTGTTACTGAAGCAGACGACCACACATCCTGTCTATACTTTTGCTCCGTCTCTTCATCAAATAACTCAACATAGCAAGACATCGTAGCCCACTCTGTCGTAGGGTGAAACTACGCCCTGCGGCCGGTTCTTTCAAAGGCGCAGCCCACTAATTTCAATTAAATTGTAAGTGAATAATAATTAAATGACGATTACAATTAAATTATTATTAGATTATAATTAAATGTATGGCTTACAACCGGTGCGCGGACGTTGTGAAATGATTCACGGCCCAGTGTGTGTTTATTGTTTTATTGTCTAGAATGCAGACTTTAATAGATGGCTTGGCGACTTGCTGTTATACATCACCCATATTATCATAACATAAAGATATTGCGATAAATCACGGCGTCGCCAGTCGAAGGTTAGCCCTCGGTGTTTTAACAGAGCTATAATTAATTACGTATGTGCCGAGTAAATGGAGATCATTGCATATACGCACTAAGGTACCGAGAGTTTGTGACCTCGTAGTACATCGACAACATGGCGCGATGCGAATGTCGCAAGGATGTCGACATATTAGTCGTAAATGGATGGGGTTAGCCAATGTGGTTCTATAAATAGATAGAAAGAAATGCACGGAAAAACCCTATACCTCAGATGGTATAGTTTTTCCGTGCATTTCTTTCCTTCTACATATTAGTCGTTACTCGTTATATTAAATACGCATGGGAGACCTGAGACCCCATAAGGGTTGTGAAGATCTTTTGACGGTCGTAACCGCGTTTGTTTATTTTATCGTCATCGTCGTTGCGAATGGCTTTATTAATCTTGGCAGACAAAAAATAACCCAAAATGGATGGTAGCGTCTTTTAGTCTTAAAAGGTGTTGCCCTCTGTTATTTATTTGTATACTAACGCAAGTAGCCCTCTTTATTTTGTCAGACAATATATCCTTTGCCATTGGCGCTCGCGCAATAGTAACGTCAGTAACGCGAACAAGCATTTATATATTCCTATGGTCATGCCCCTGACTAGATAGCAACGCGCATGCCGATGACACGAACCGACCACCGTAATAGCCTCATTCACATTGTATAATCCAATATGCAACGTTTAACGATAACCCTAAATTCTCGTGATGTACATCATATAAACATCGCGAATTATTTCTGGGGCTTTCGATAAAGAGCAGCTCTAAAAATCTGCTTCCGAACTGACTGATTTTTGTGAATACATCGACATTTTTCCTTATTGACCGCTGAATCCGTATTCAACGCATAGATCGAATTGGTCATCCGCATTGCGGACGCGACGTGGTCGCCCCAGTGTCCGCCGTGTTTTTTTATACCGTACTATAAGTTACATGGTCGAACATTGAATATTGACATCGCGTTTCTACATAGTCATAGCGTATTAATATCGCATATTAATATAGCATATCCACATCGTATATTAAAACTGTATACTGTATTTCTGTATACAAGCATAATTCGTCGGGTATAATGTGTGAGTGGTAGAAACAGGCTATATACACTGGATTGCCTTTTTCCAGAATAAAACTAATGCGTTGTTCGTTCACGACCATAAATTAAAAACGATCGTGACACGTGACATTTTTATAGCGATGTTTATACCACCCGGTAAATGTAATTAGATACTGCCACGAGGTTATTGGTTCAGGGCTAACCATAGTCAGACGCCAAAACACCTAAAAGAATAAAACTCTTCAAGTGTTGGATTTATCAACTAGGAGATACGCGATATCGGGTCACTTGAACATAAGTTATACTTAATTACGAGAAACTGATGATCGATTGGACACAAAACATGGACATTGTATCGAGATGAGGCTATGGAATAGACACTCCTGTAAAATACGAGAACTTAAATAGTTTATCATCTTATAGATGTTTTACTATATTCGGACCGTTATAAAGTGTGTGTAAACATAGCTGCCAATCTGAGGTTATGCAAACAGTATGGTTTATAAAGACTCTGTTTATAAATTGGATCGACCCTATTCGCTACGTGAATGTTGTGGAAATGGTTAACACCAGTAAACACCCAAAGGTAACTTGTAACTTGTCTTTTTATGGGGGCGCCCAAATGCCCACAAAATCACAAACCTAGGATTTATTTACCGGCAGCTGCCGGAACAGCAAATGGGCAAGATTTTCATGTTTGAGAATACTGAGAAAGATTTTTCGTTTAGTGGTTTATTGTATAATTTCTTAAAGGTATAACGTGTGAGTGCAACTGACATGTCCTACAACTAATAAAGTAGTGTTAAAACTTTCCCCTTCCCCTCTATAGGGTAATTATTCCGTTGAGATATATCCAATTTAGCACGGATTAAATACTCCTCCAAAATCACACAGTATGCACAAAAACACAGAGAAAACGTGAAAAGTGAAAAAAATTCTAAAAATTGAGATATCGGAACTAACTTTTGAGTGAGAAAAATGTGTAGGGTAATGAGATATATTGATATTAAAGGCGGTCAACTCCTAATACGACGTGGTGTTTTGCCCTCTTTATTATTCGCTGACTTTTCAAGTACTCCGAAACTTTGTTTTGACAGCTCGGTTAATCTCGTAAACTTCAACGCAACACAAAATGCATCAATTACTCGAGCCTCCCATAAATTTTCCAAGTCGTATCCTGTAATACACGCAAAAGTGAACTTCAAGAGACAATTTGCGGTGAGGCGCTCGGTTGAGTCAGCTCACAGGATGTCTTGGCTCTCTTGAGACACCCCGCGAATGGGGGAACGCGACGGCTATACTACAATACTACAGAGTACACAGATACGAGATACACTAGCGTGTAGCTCTACGGTAATGCTACAACAATCGCGGCACAAGTTAACGACTATTGTCTACACGTTTACTAATAAATCTCTTCGCGCACAAACGTCCGTCTAATTGCTCCGGCACCGACGCTGTTGATAAACCCCGGGATTTTGATTGGCTGCGAGTTTTCCAGAAGAAACCATCATCATGACTATATATATACCACTGCGCCCTAGTCTCCGATTTCAAACTGCTGCCGGCTCTCCTACTCTTTTATAAGCTGCTCGCGTAATTTACGGGTGTTTCCAATACTGTGAACGCGCATTAGGTACGGAGAAAGTGAACCGTGATCTGGCGTGTGTGTAATAATAGCGTATCATATCTGTGGACTGTGAACGTTACATTAACCCGAATCGTAGTACAATATACATACATTATACGCGGTATTATATAATGTTATCAGATGATAATTCACAATACCATAGATAAAGCATTTTAGCTACCGTACTTAGCTAAAACGACAATGACGTCATTGGATGCAAATATGTCGGGAATCTGGCCACACAATGGCTTTCTCACTAATGCCCAGCCTCAGTGGTCAACGAACGCAGGGGGCTACTACGAGCTGTGGTCAAAACCAACAGCCCCTGTGTACGAGTTAAACGCCGACCAGTACACGGTAAGGCTTTGTAAACGTCGAAACGGTGACACGGTTTATTTATCTTCATTCCTATAGCTGGGTTCTTAAGTTGTTGTTTATTGATACTTAATACTAAAGTAGCCGATTTAATTTCTCGGGTAGTCCTATAAACAAGTTATTTGCTTCGAGTAACGAATGGTCTCTGACAATTTACAACCCTAATTATATATATCCTTGTGTATTGCTGACATGGCACTTTCACAGTGTTCCATACTCTCAGTGTTCAAATATTTTTAATTTTTACACTCTACAGAGTCACACGACGAAGTCTGCCGCTGTAATATCTTGTGACCTCCCATAACAATGTTCACTCTTACATGGCATGAATGCTATGCCGACATAAGGCATTGGAAAAGCCATGAGAGTGCCTTCTGAAATACAAACTTGATTTGAAATTTCATACCCTGTTTTTGTGGTAACGAATTTGTAAACAAAAATTTTACCGTACACGTTTTCTTTGTACTGGGTACTCTCAAAACACACCCAAGAGACACTTATTTAGTATCGCTTTCACTAAATAGGTCACCAGTACTCTATTAATTTGCCGGGAAACAACACTTTCAAAGATAGATAGCTTGGTTCCGTTTTCACATTTTAGCTCACCTGAGCTTATGCTCGGTGAACTTTTCTGACCGGAGTTTGTCCGTCGTCCGTCCATCCAATGTTAACATTTTCTTAAAAAATCTTCTCAAGAACCGCTGATCGCAGAGGTCTGCTATTTGAGAGATATTGTCCTTGGGTTGGGCTCTTTTAGATTTGTTCACGGTATCATCATTGCACCCAGGGGAAGGAACTTATGCCGATGTTCGTATTTTTTATTAATTTTTTTTTTTCCTCAAGAACCGCTTATCGCAAGGGCCTGCCTCGTCGCAGATATTGTCCTTGGGTTAGTACCTTTCAAATTTGTTCAGCATCTCATCATTGGAGCAACGAGGGGGGATTTCTATCGACTTTTTAAATTGAAAATCTATATCTCCATGTCTGCTTAATGCGAAGATCTGCCATACTGCAGATATTGTCTGTGTAGATCTCATTCAGATTTGTTTGAGGCATCTCTATTATGGCAATTAGATGTGATTTCACACTACGTTTTTCCACAAATCTGTATTTTCTTGTTTCAGTGTCGTAATGGGTATCAATGGGTATTGTCGGGTCTTTTTGACCCCTTGTCTTGTTTCAGTATCGTAATGGGTATTGTCAGGTCTCTTTGGCCTCTTGTTTTTGCTGTCAAGCAGTTTCCTTGTTATCTTCTAGTTCTTATATCAAGATGGCCCACTTGGCTACTTGTTTTGTCTTTTTCTCTTTTCTTCCTCTTTTTCATGCGAGCATCTTGAGGCGTCTTGGACCTCTTGTTTATATTTACGTCCACTAAGCGTACATATGACATATGATTTCCTTTTCGATATTTTTTCCTATTGTATTATTCAACATTGTTCTCAAATGGTGACTCTCTAATTTGGTTCTCCACATCGTATCTCAGCTCCCCATGCCCTCATTGCGTTTAAACATTCGTCGTTGGAATAATGCGAGACTGTAAGACTCGTAATCTCTGATTTCCATAGAGAATGGTATAAGTCATTTAGAGTTTATGCTCACGACTTACAGCTAATTATGAATCGGTTACCGGTTCACAATTCCCAGAGCTCCGTTTTATTTAATATCATATATCGCATTAGCGACTCCATTATTCTCCGCTATTTCCATCATTTTATACGTACCACCTCCGTAACTGTTAACAGTCAGCATATCGTTATATCGGCTACGCATAAAACTAGCATTCTCACTACCGCGCTATCTGCCCGTCTAAAAATGCATCGATACGCGTAATGCCAGCACAGTATATTAATGCCAACTTTTAATAGTTTCCACGTAGTAATAATGATTTCTTCGGGTAGTACAGTACATGTCTGAGCAGAGTGAATGTAAATACAAATAGATTATTTATAAGCGACCAGGATTATTGTAGGCTACATGGCCTCGCATGCCAGTCCCCCCATGCAGAATGCCCTCTGCAGTGCCACTGTGTTTTAAGATTCCCAGGAAACTTTACTATTGCACTTACCTATTCGTTGTCTTCTAATCTAATTACATAATCCAAACAGTCCACTGAGAAGTTACCTTAGAAGGGTACCTTGGGTAAATACGCTCTCTGGACGTTGTTGCAGGCAGGAGAGTCGCTCTTGGACGCCTTGTCGCTCCAGTTTCACCAACTCGCTCTGTGCCCCGACCGCACAAAGTTCAAAACACGCCCTCCCAGTGACTATCTCTGCCATTTGTGTTTCAACAAAGGCCACTTCATCAAGGATTGTCCCGAGGTGAATACTAAATATACTGTACAGGTTTATGATGATTTATCCATTACTAAATCTTATACCTAATGAAGATTTCACCTGATGAAACATTTCTTGGTCTGCAAAAACTCATGTTCCAGTAAACTTGTGTTAGTTTCAAAAAGTGCTTCCTCCTTTTTCTTGTATAGATTATCATTTGCACAATACTAACGCGGCTATCCCACCCTTGTTCGTAAATCTCATACATATCACAATTCCTTTTGGGTGACCGTAACTCGCCTCTTTGTAGACGCTTTTGTCCCTTGGTTTATACTTGTCTGATGATGAGTTGTTTTTGCGATATAATAATAATGTACAGTTTTGACGCAGAATGGATCTATACCAAAAATTTATTAAATTAAAGTGTTGCAAAATAAAGAAAAAAAACTTATAAAGCGCGAACTATTATAAAAATTTACAAGGACGGATGTCTATAACAATTGATAATAAGCCTGACGAAGTGCTACTGCCATACCCTACCAAAAAGCCGAAATTAGCGTTTTTCACTAAATGCCATGTTTGTCTCTAAATTAGATTGATTATTTTCAATCATGTCGGGTACTGGAATGGTTTATCGTTTGTTATTAGGCGAGGCCCAAAGGCGAGGGCCTCACACCTTATCAGGGCCGAAAGAGATGTTTCGGCGAGTACAGATGTCCTCAATGCAAGCGTAACTGGATGAGTGGTAACAGTTGGTCAAACAACGGCCAGATGTGCATCAAATGTCACGTCAATGTTTATCCCCACAAACAGGTATGGGTGCTCATTCGGAGGTTGTTCATCCGTACACATAACGTTGGCCCAAGTAAATAGAATGAGATTTTATGGATGACACCCGACGTTTCCGCGTGTTCGAAAGCTCGCCTTATCTCAATTACGTAGTCCATAACATGTTACCTGCTGTTCGTCGTAGTTATATAGGTAATTGTTCTGTCGAGTATGCTCGGAAAATATGGATAAAAAGGTTACTCCAGTTGGGCAGTACGGCTAAATGCTAACAGCAAACTTTTTAAAACAGTTTATGTTGTTCATTATGATCAAAATATTGGCAGAGATCTTTTATCGAATCTGTTTCATGTTTCATTGCGTTAGGTTTTGTAAAACTTTGTAACTACCTATTTAATAAACCTTGAAACTTAAGAAAATATATCTTGATGAGTAAGTATTCGAACAGTGCCTTTCTGGCTTTGGACGGCAGGGGCATGTTGCTGTATACTGCACACAAATGCTTTATTAACGACTATTACAGAGACCGTTGGAAAAACCGGGCGGCCTGGACGTTTCGGACCAAAGTAAGGTTCACCCACAAAATCTCTGTGAGAAATGTAAAGCGCTTGGATATTACTGCCGGCGCACGAACTGAGTGCAACGATCCCTTCTTCTGTGACATTCTCCAACAATGTGAACATTATAATTTTGCCTACTGAAGATTTATATTTTTTCCATGAAACGTGGATAACTTATATCCCGTAAAAGGGCAGGTTTTTTGGGGGTAGATTTGCGTACGAATATAGTACAGTTTGCGTGTGATCATGCGGCCATAGTTAGGCCTACTATAATATCCTCTGGTGAATTCTGTGTGGATTTCAGCATAATTATTGCTTTAAGTATTGATCTTACACTTAATTTCCTTTATTTTCTCCTCTGTATTTCACTGTGTGCTACATCTAATATTAAAAAAGTTTTTTAATCTCGTGTATATAATAAGTTTTGTAGACATGTGTTATGGAATGCAAAATACACGGAACGTTTTCCTTCCGAGCATCTGTTTCTTGCGGACAATCCCGTGTAGGTCTACAACAAATATCGCGTCAATTGAAGTCGCTTCTGAATATGGATACATTTCTCGTGAACAATTCCAAGTCGATCAATGTTTCGTGTCGCATGAAGCACGATTGATTTCGTGTAGAATACTATTGGTCGCTTTAAAATGACTTTGTATGGTCCCTTTCTTGTATTGTGTCTGAAATAATTTTGTGTATGTCCACAAAATTTATCGTCTTGTTCGAAATACTCATATTGTCCCTCTGTGTAATCTCGTGTGCTCTATAAAACAGTCATATTTTTGCCCCGATTAATCTCCGTGTATAGGTTCATATCGTATGGGTTCGTATAGAACAATTTTATGTGTTTGCACCATATCGCGTCGCTTCAAGTACTTAAATGTTCTTTCCAAGTTATTTCGCGTAATCAACAGCCTGCATTTCGTCGTTTCTGTCACCGACAAATCTTGTAATCGTCTGCATTCCGCCGTGTTCTCATCGAGTAATCTTGTGTAATACACAGCCCGCATTTCGCCGTGTTCTCACCGAGTAATCTCATGTTATACACAGCCTGCATTTCGCCGTGTTCTCACCGAGTTATCTCATGTTATACACAGCCTGCATTTCGCCGTGTTCTCACCGAGTTATCTCATGTAATACACAGCCTGTATTTCGCCGTGTTCTCATCGAGTTATCTCATGTAATACACATCCTGCATTTCGCCGTGTTTTCACCGAGTAATCTCATGTAATACACAGCCTGTATTTCGCCGTTTTCTCATCGAGTTATCTCATGTAATACACAGCCTGCATTTCGCCGTGTTCTCATCGAGTAATCGCGTGTAATCGACAGCCCGAATTTCGTCGCTTTGTCACCGAGAAATCTTGCGTAATCAACAGTCTGCGTTTCGCCGTGTTCTCATCGAGTAATCTCATGAAATACACATCTTCCTTTGCCCTTTCCGTGTCTCCCTCTTTTGCCTAAGAAGAATCCTCCCACTTTCGCTCCATGTTACTCCTGTAATACTATTTAACGACTTTACTATATTGACTTCACTGTATTTTGTTTGCATTTCGATCTTGCCCGACTGCTGCTGCTATGTAAATTTTATTTCTATGTATATTTTGTGTATATTTTTGAGATTTTGTAAAATATTTTCCTTAAAGATGATCTACTGAAACAAATTGTTAATTTTATATCCACTGCATCTTGGTATTCGGATACCCATACTCGTAATCGAGTACTGTATAGCTTACCATGTATATCGCAAGCTTGTGTGAATAACGAGTAGCCCTTCATGACAGTTGGTGTTAATTTCAAGTTCTCTCGTTAATTTCGTATTTACTCATTGACTCATTGATGTCGCATTTTCTTAAGTTTAATGTTTGATGTTCTCTGAGAAATTACGTATGATTTATAAATTTCGTATATTTTCCTCGTTTTGTTTATATGTTGATTTTTTATTTCTTGAACCGCAATAATGTTCGCTTCATTCGTTGAACTCAACGAACTTTCAGTGTTCTCTGCGGTTTGCACGCATCATCTCATGCCGAACCCTTATAGAAAATATGCGTAGAAGAACTATAAATACTTTCCAACGACCGAATTTCGTATGTTCGAATAGTCTCAAATAAAACCATTTATATTAGGCGCAGCCTAACATTATATGTGGCTATATATGACCCTGTGCAACAATGGCATAAACTGCGTTGTTTGGTGTGCTAGTGTGATTAGTATTTTTTCGTGTCCAAACTCTATAATGGACCACGGATCAAGTTTATCTTAATCTATTCTTGTACAATCAAAACCGCGTAGCTGTAACCATGTGTAGTTAAGTAAAACGTAGTTGAATCGAATCTCGGTCAAATCCGTAAAAGACGGAGTTTTATCGTTATATTATCGTAAGGGCATGTCACCCAGCTTGCTCTTGCCATTGGTTGACATAATCATAAATGGTGCAGCCGTAGTAACGCTAGATATTAAATATGCGGGTTGGAAAATAGTTGAGCGAACGCCCCTCGATTTGAACCAATCTGGCAGGGTATCGGCTGGAATCTCGCCTAATCTTATAGATTCGGATTATGGGATAATGGGCTCGAATATTGTTTGAGGATAATGGAGTCGAATTTGATTGGAGAATCTTCTAAACGTGTCCGTAATGAAAAAAAGTGAGAAGAACCTGATGGACTCTCACAGATCATCATAAAAAACCGTCAACGAGTTGATGAAATGGGACTTTACAGGCAAGCCCAGAATGACACTCATGTTTCCGCGTTTCTCATTAACATAGCATGAGTCCATGGGTACTGACCGTTTTGTTTGCGTCCACTGGTGTCAACTGGCGATAAGATATCATTTCTCGCGGCTAACTAAAATAAATCCGGATGTCACGCAAACAAATCCGGGACAATGGACTACGTATGCTACTATCTTATCACATTTGCGATTTGTGAAAAATGTCATCTAGATCTATGTAGGTTTTCGTTGGTAAAACACCAGAGGTTGATAACTCGAGTCCTCGTTAATCGTTATCTCTATATAAGTCTTCAAATCTAAGATCTTGGGCATGATATCATTATCTCCCTTGGGCGGTCTTTTCTACCCGATTTGTCTCGAGCGACGTCGGCCCGACGCAATACTCGACCGATGACGCCGATTGAATTTGCAGCTATTCGTTTTCACCGATGGATTTAGATTGATTGCAATAGTGGCTTACCCTATATACAGCACTTACAGGATCCGAAGACAAAATCGTTCATCTTAATTTGTCGTCGATTCCGCTTTTTAATTTGATTAAATGCGAGAAAAAATATCGCGAGACAAGATACGCAAATCATTTCCATCAGTAATGATAGTAGCCATTTGTTACATTCGAGAATTCGAGTAAGACTATGGTGGGGCGACATCACAATTATAAAATTATATAATCTTAAGCCCAAGTGTTCAGTATTTTGATGCTCGTAAAACTGCAAAAATATGTTTCTACTAGAAAATATGAATCTACTAAATGTTTTTAACAATGACTAAGATTTAATCTTGACACAGTGGGATATCAGATTGAATCACCCGTTGATCATGTAATGTTGCAATTCTGTTGTTTGCGTACATGTTCCATTGTGTGTCAGCTGTGTTTAACAATCAGCATGGAGGGGTGTTGAGGTGTTAGGTATATTATAAATACAACTGTTTTCAAGTTCCGAGATGCTGCCGTCTGTGTTGGCACAAAGATTGGGCAAGATGGGGGTGGGGGATTAAAGTTATGTTTTTGACAATAGAGGTGCCTGCTTTGGGAAAAAATATTTGAAATATGATAGGCAGAAACGGTGAGCAGTTTCGGTCAACGAACCCAGAAGATAATTTATACAGAAAAATATTCCACCAATGACAGCTGGCTGTCCGAGATTGCGCTGCGAACCAATGAAATGGCCATAAGGCGACATTGTCGCGATAAGCATTGTACTGAACTAATATCCTATCTTCTACGAAATATTCACATTTGCTGTTTGCAGTTCAAGCGACGTTTGTAAATTGTTTTACTCATTATTAACAGGTAGGCTATAGAACACATTTCCCTCCTATAATGTAAGACTATTTATAGCGAAAATTTGTTTATTTTGAAGAGTTTTACTAACATTTTTTACAGCTACGAAATTCACCGAACTATAACATCGGGCTACGGTGGACTAAACGTATACTACCGAGATCATTCATATTTTATATGTTTGTATATTCGCAGTCCGTCGGCGATAGTCACGTATACAGACAGCATGAATCCAAGAATCACCAGTGTGCTCGCTCTCTTAGGTGGAATCGTAATTGCCGAAGGTAATCTTGATAATAATAATAATCCATTTGTTTTGGAGGCGCCCTGATAACTAGTATGTCTCTAAAGCGCCTATATACATTTCGAGTGTAACTAAATATATTGCATAACACAATAGAATGTACATATAAGGTAAATCATAGCCTAACGCAACCGTTAAATGAAATGGAATAGAGTTTTATTTGATTTCTAATGCCCTTCCTACACATGGCAATCAAAGACACTACACAAATTTATGCTTACTATGACGAAATAGAAATGCAAGGAGTATAAGGAATACAAGGAGTACTAGGAATACAGTTCTTGAGTGCAATAACGCGACGTAATTGAACAGTAGCTTGTGCATTACTACCTGAGAAATTGTAATAACGTATTGCCTCCGACTTGCTTTCTAGTTCGACCCTCACGCAATAATTTTTGTTGGTAGAGGAAATGATCATTCTCCTGTACAAATACTTTTTTATGTACGTTGTAGCAATAGGTGTCATTTGTCTCTACCTAGAAGCACACATTACTGTACAGTCCGTTATCCAGTGATGGCTCAACGGACCGACCGACAAATGGGTGCCCACCGGTCGATTTCACAAAAGTCAATTCAATATGACGTTATTTTAAAAATAGTTTCTAAAGACCATATATTGCTACCATATCGTATTTACCCCGGTTGTGCCGTTTGTATCATAGGTGCAGGTGCGATTTCCAAACAGCAGTGCCCAGATACGTGGTGGATTAGGTCGAACAACAGTTGTTACCGAGCCCTGGGCTGTGCCCGATACAGTTTGCCTAAACACTGTAACACCAACACACCCATAAAATATTGTCGCGAAAAAGGTATATATATAATATAATAACACGGAAATTCGGTATGTACTCCTGTTTTTGTTTGTACCCTCCTTCCACGTGGTACTAAAATTGTTTTGTTAATCCAAAAATGTGTGGAGAGTTTGTTATACACTCAAATACGCTTTCCTTACTTTTAATAGCCTCACAAGCACGCTAAAATTAATGTTCTTGGGCGCAACGATACTTAACCCATTTATGAAAAACTGAGTGACCGAGAATTTATTTTTGTACTTTATTCAATCAAACCATTATAATAAATAAGTTTGAAGTTGTTGTCTTTGTGTTTTCCAAGTCTCCCTGACGTTGGGTCTGGTTATATTAATAATCTTCCATTCTCCGCTCCCAGATGCCGTCTGCGGTCATTCCATACATGAGCGGTTACAGTTAAACCATGTCGTCTATTCACATGTGATGGGCGTTCTTTATCCAGTGCGAGCCTTAAATAATGCCGCCCCCGCCCCCTCCAAATCCCCCAACGTCCAGCAAAAACATCGAGTGCGCTGTAATCGTCTTCATTTTATGAACCGTTTCCACTTTATTCGACCGTAAAAGGATGTTTTCAGGGTGTTTTTCTAAAAAAACTTTCCTCAACGATACGTAAAATGACGTTTACAATAGGCCTAATCTATACCATAGTCTACCGGTATTATTTACCAAAAGCTGTCCGTGTTGCGTAGGAGGAAGAAAAGCTTGGGTAGAATCCGACGCTGTAAACAAATTCTTGTTGCCGCTGGGCGTGGAGCGACTTGAGGAGATGTTAATCGCCGGAGAGCGCAATAACACCAACAACGGAACATACGCTTTTCCAAACGGCGAACTACTGAAGTACACGAATTGGAAAGACGGTAAGATAATAAGTGCTTCTAATACACGATCAGTAGACATAGCTGTTATGGCGATACTCTAGTGCGATATTAAGCCCTTGGAAAGGGGTAGCTACGAGACTAAGCCGCCCGTTCTGATTGGTCATTGGCATAAAAGAGGTGGCTAATAGGGCGTTTACACTGCGATATTTATTGCTGCAATTTCTTGCGCTAGTCAATTTATGCAAGAAATGTGGCATTAGAGCAGTGCTCTATTCAGCGCAATTTCTCGCGCACGTTTATCCAATGGTATGCGAGTATTCAACACGTGACGCAGGTGATCTCGTTTGTATGTGCCATAAAATTGCGTCTCGTAAGTCGGCGGAAATTAACGAGAGAAATATCGTAGTGTAAACATCTCGGTGTAAACCTATCACCGTACTGAAAGTGCTACGCTAATTTAAGATCTAACCACTGACCACGGACTCCCACTGATATATTCTCACTTTTTCTTGTGTTTTCATTGGACAGTTGTGCTCTACCATCTGTATATATACCTGCGTTGTAATTCCACTTTCATCATCTGATGAAGCATAGTGTTTATGCGAAAGCTTGTGATCAATAAACCAGTTAGTCTATATAAAGGCGTTGCCCTCTATCTTCTCGGTGTAAACGTTTAGTGGAGTAAATTGCAGGCAGAAACTAGCCCAATAAATACCGCAGTATAAACGCCCTATAAGTCGTGTGAGCCCGACAACATTTCTTGTTGAGGCCAAATATCGGAATATTTGATTACAAAAACTTTTAAGACAATACCGTATATCGGCATGGATAATAATTATTTTCTACCTCATTTTCGTAAAGTTATTTACTTATAAAGGCAAAATATATTTATAAATGTATGACTAAAACCGGTGGTACATTATCGATAAATACAATAACCGTGCAGTAGTTAAACTATACAACTACAAAACCGAGTTTCTATGGTTTTAATACATACAACGAAAGAACTCGAACTAATATGTCATAATTGAATTGTTTGGACTTTAGAACGATATCAAATATAAGTCAAAAATTGAACCTGCATAAATAAATAGGCTGTAATCTCAAACACGATATCTATGAACGTTGGAAATTGTTGATACACATATATACGTGGTTTATGTTATCCCCATCAAAGGTAGGAGTTTTTTCTGTGCATTTCTACCCAATTTTTCAAAGAACCACAATGGCTACTTCGATTAATATTACGTTAATACAGCAAACACGGCAAAATCAGCCATTTAATATATAGTCCATCATGCTTTTTACAAATATATTCGCTGGCATGATATACGGACTTTAAACAACAGTATGTTCTCAAAGACGTCGTGAAATACCCAAATGCGCAGGGGAGGCTTACCCCTGTAGCTCAGTTGGTACAGCACAGGATCGTTTATCTGGAGATCGTGGGTTCGTGTATAGGTTATTCTGTGAATTTCTCTCCATATACGTATGATTCATACACTTGTACATTTTTTCCATAATCGATCATTTGTGCGCTCATTTCTGCCGTTACGTTATCGTCATGTCTTATGCGATTTTTCGGCAGGAGAACCAGCGGGGAAGGTGGGCAAAAATTGCATAGCTGTCGCCGTGACAGGCAAAGACAAGGGTAAATGGTTCGAGGTGGCTTGTTACCGGATTTACCTATACGCTTACATGTGTGAAGTTGTTCTCACGTAACTGTTCACTCGTCGATGAAAACTTAATTAAGACGATATCCTAACTGTTTTATCGTTTATTCACTCCGTAGACAATGCGATGCAATAGATTGTGATTTAGCTATTAAAAGTCTTTTTAGGTATACACGGAAGGACTCTCTTTACAGTGGATATGAATTCATACAGTCGTCTATTGTCAGAAACACTTATTTACGGGAACAACACCAAGTTACACTTACTTACAATTTGTCGTTAAAATGTTATTTGGTACATGTCTACAGAATTATAATGATAATCGACTAGTAAGTCGATAATTCCTACTGAACAAACACGGCGAACAGTGGAGCCGGAATGGCTCAGTCATTGCTCTACAACAACATATTCGCTGTCAGTAAATTTGCAGGTAACTTTTAGGGCGGTAGACATTGTGGATCTATAAATAACTGGAGAAAAATGCACGATATTTCTTTCTGAGTTGTAAATATAAATGGTGACCATTCTTCTTTTGTCACTACTTAGTGACTAATGGTATATAAGACATAAGACATAGGAATGTTTTATGCAAAGTTACGAATGATGAGATGAGCCTACTGTACACAGAAATGATATGTGAAATATATTTGGTTTAAAGTCCACAAATAGCACTGCTGTCTAACACACTTTAAGAAAATACCACAGGATATATACACATGTTATTTACATGCGAACACTTGAAACATTTTTAATATAAACATTGCAATTTTGAAAGGATATACACTTATTAAATGTATCCCCTCCTTGGCGGGGTAAGATGCGAGTGTCAAAGATATCGTATATGCGCTGAATGCCTGTGAAATACATTTCAAATACCGCATCGGACCCTTTATTAGCTGGTACTTGTGGTCTATAAATGTTGTACTTTACCTATACCCAAGTCAGTAACGAATTTAAATGACCAATGAAAGTTGTGAAATTTAGCTTCATAAAAAACATCGATGTAGTTATGGAATGAGACGTCACTCGGTGACATTTATCTGTGTACAGTATTTACGTACTTGACAGGAAATACATTCCAAATTTACGCCGCTTCATGCAATTGTATAGGCTACACGTATATTGAGTAAACGTATTTACATTCACCTACTAAACTATCGTCCATACAAAACTTAAACAAAAATATATACATTATACACAATAATACAATGTATCCTAATTGATGGCTTGACACGGTACGTGTCTATGTACTGACATAACATTTCTATATTTACAGATCATACATAACTATAGAGAGTATATGATAACTTCTGGATGGTTTTAGGCGAGACAACGTTCACCACGTCGGATTTTGTTATTGTAGTGTGCTGTACAATATGTTGGTTAAGGTTTTTGAAGAATCATTCACTATACGAAGCAGTCTAATCAATTAACGTTATACGAGTATTGTACGTCCCAATATGAATGGCATATCTGTGTGTGATGTCGCGACATGCCGAATATTTGTCATCGCTTATTTTTATAATGTTTAGATATCCTTACAGTGAACAACGATAATAAATTCTTAAACTGTGCTGAGCTTTTTCTAATACAATCAGTTATTATATTATATTTTTAGGATTTATGAGGGGTGTACAAAACTGCCTGTAGCATCGTGTCAAGCAGTGTGCTTGGGTGTCCATTAGG
Organism: Epimenia babai; assembly: GCA_011762755.2. NCBI lineage: Eukaryota > Metazoa > Mollusca > Solenogastres > Cavibelonia > Epimeniidae > Epimenia > Epimenia babai. The sequence goes on from WURV02178199.1 coordinate 17,540, forward strand.
CAGTGTTGTTCTTTCTCAGGAGTCGTTCGGAAACTCTGCAAATCTGAGTGAAGTTTGTATAAAGAGTTTTTAGGACTAAATTTCACGAGTTGTATATAGAGAGCGGTTGCACCAAGGTCATGTGACCACCTAGAAACGCGCAAGCGCCGCCATCTTTGAGTACATGTATGTCAAGTGAGGCGCAAAAGAAGTCTGATTTATCTTCTACCATAACTATCGAGTGATTAAATTAAGTGGAAAACGAGAAACAGAAATGATTCCCGTACTATTTGTAATGTTTGGACAGTGAAAGTAAAGCTAAATATATATACGTCAAAATGTGCGATAACAGTCGCCGTGAATCCGTATGAATGAGCTGGGGAGCAAGCGTTGGAGCAAAGGTGACAGTTGATGGCCTAGTGTCACTTGCATAGACATTGTTAATTATTTAAGATACATATAACCTGTTTAGACCCGTCTGGGTGCGCGACTTGCAAACATACACTCTCAAAGACCTATGCGTCTGGAGGGCACAGCTGCTTTACAAATAACACTAAATCAATCTACAAGTACAATACCTCATATATAACAACTTCTATTCATATTCGAAGCCTTTTCTGTCTGGCTTACCCGATGGACCAGGACCTCAACTTTTACCAAATTTCTATTTAATCTTCCAAATCATTGGGCCATTGCCAGTAGTGAATTAAAATTTGTACATTTTCTAATTTCTTTATTATAGCTGTATCATAAGCAACACAGACCTTGCAAGAAATATGCAAAAAATAACCTGTCGAATGTATTTAATTGTTTTAATAATGGTACACATAATTTTACCAGTCAACTATATACCAGTAACTGACAGTTATAGTTTAATGATGGTATTTCTGTTAATTTTATTCCAGGTTCTGCATTTAATAAAGATGTCACAGAAATTACTCAACCTGTGGGTAATTGTGTTAAGGAGTGGAAAGGTACTAAGTGCTCACTGTGACTGCATAGCTGGTCTTAGTGAGACCTGTACACGCATCAGCGCTCTTCTCTTTAAGCTTGAGGCGGTGGTGAGGAATCGTGATGCCCGTACGGTTACACGAAAACCTGCTGGCGTATCGGATTATGTTCCCCGAGCAGATATCCCCGCTCTTTAATTGGAAAATGGAAGTGGAGGGGAGTGATGGAATGAGTAATAAAATTACGTAAGCGTGACGGGAGCCTAGAGCATGCAGCTAGTGGGATGCGGTCACATCAAAGGATAGGTTAATAGGTTAGTTATGGACGACCAACAAACTTAGCGTTGATGTCTATTTGTAAGATGACTGAATAAAGATAAACGGGTTCAAAAGCAACATCAACTCTCAGGTAAACCCTGACTCCCTTTAAAAGTGCAGGATAACTGAAATAGATGCTCAAAACTGATGGGATTGGTTTAAAGTTAGTGTGCAGAAATAATGTTGAAAACTCGCATGGTTGTATTAATAGAGGGTTCGCCACGCCTCATTGTAATATCTGACAATTTATAACCAAGCTAATTCAAATAAGCGATGACCACGACAATAAAATGCAGGAGCGCATACTTGGACTAACAAGTGTGCAGAAGAAAAGTATTTACGCGAAAATAAATACTAAACTTATGGCCATTTAGAGTGATATCTGGATGAGAGACTGTTTGGGTTAATTAAAAGCGATAGCTCATTGCGTTCCGAAGCCTGCGCAAGAAATGTGAACTTCTCAATACATATATTTTCCTACAATATAAAATTACTAATAAATATCGTTTTATGTCAATCTGAATGTGCTAATATCAATCCCACGGTATCTGGTTAGGCCAGCCGGCAGTTAGATTATCGAGCTGACGCAGTCCATTGACTTTACAAGGAAACATAAGAATTCTCCCTTGGGTCGCCCCCGGCTGTACACTTGCTACAAACGCGTGGTATGTGCACGTGGCCGTGTGTCAATCATTTGAATGGCCAATAAGAAGCGAGAATATATGCTTGGTGCCGATAATATCAGACTAATAAAAATCGAGAACAACTGCTCGGGGAACAAAATGACGCTTACCAACCTGCTTATTGGCTTCTCCCAAACAATATGGGAAAGCCGCTGTACAAGCGTGTCCGTGATATGGATTATATCATTAGTAAAGACTAAGAAAAAGATGCTTGACTATACCTTAGACAATAATGTATCACTCCCATCCACTTCAACATAGATCTCCTGTTAAGAAGATTTTACCTGCACCCACATGTGTCGAGATAAACATCTTTTACAGCCAGTTGCAGGAAGCTAACAAGAAAGCACCCATATTATCTGTAGATCCAGATTACTGTGACCGTTACATACCTACACCAAGTATGAACTGCTATCCTCAAGTCCTATGCGAACATATCGATGTCAACTTTCGACAAAAATTATATAGAATCACTGGATGTATGCAATAAATTGACAATTACAGCTGAGCTAATAGTAAATTTAGAAGGTGAAACGCATGCACAGGCGTCATCTTGCTTGTGGTTTCGGTGTTGGGCTGGGCGTTTAACAGCATCGCGAATGTTGCACTTTCGTACACAAACCATCGCAGAATCTTGAGAAGAGTATGTGTTACCCAGAACTGAACCGATTCACGAACAAGGCGACCAGGTGGGGATGTGCATATGAAGAGATTACCCGGGATAAATATGTAGAGATCATGACAGACAGTCACGGCAACTTCACCATTCGCTCATCAGCTTTAATGCTGTATATTGCAGTGCCTCCCCAGACGTGATCATTCGTTGTGACTGTTGTGGCACTGGTTGTGGCGAAATAAAATGTCTCTGTTGCTTAAAGGATGATTTATTGACAAACTGCCCAAGGAAGGACTTTAGTATTGAAGACACCGATTAGAGTGAAGTTAAGTGGCTGAAGAAAGATCATGCATATTATTATCAAGTCATGACACAATTGCATGTTTGTGAGGCAGGGTACACTGACTTTGTTGTGTGGAGTATGCGTGACATTCACATACAATGCTTAGAACGAGATGATAGTCTTCGGCATGGAGTGAAAGAGAAGGCAAGAAATTTTTTTCGTTTGTGCATATTGCCAGAGCTCGTTAGAAATTTTTATTCACATTTAACAGTATTAGTATCCACTTTGTCAACACCACCCACATATGAAATACACATTTTCTTGTTTTTACTGTATATCGTGTAATTCTTGTACATGTCCACTGTTCTCTGCATGTATCTCATGTCTACAGAGCTTTTTATATAATTCTGTCAGTCATTAGAATTCATTTTATCATCCTTTCCCTTTCGAAATTCACTACCAATTTGTTAGATTGAACATTTCTTGTACTAAATGATGATCTTCTCAGTAATTGAACATTAACAGAATGAGTGCATCTATAAATATGAATATCCATCTTGAGGGGCCACAAAATTACAAGTTTTAAGATCATATGGCTCCTTTCAACAATACTCAATTTTTATTATACTGTATTTAGATATGTACCCACTGTGTATATATATATATATTCTCTTCATGTTTCTCTTTTTTGGCAAATGTGAGCGCATGTATTATTAAATTGTGTGCGTTATTGTATTCACTTACTCAGTGTACATATTGTCTCTTTGTTGAATAAATAAAAATGAATAAGAATTGTTTTCTAGTTGCTCCAGTCTGCTCTAGTTGAACTTTGAAGTTTTGGACTAAAATAAAATGATGGCAACTTACTACGATTTATTTTGTCGATTACCAGCCAGCTTTGTTAGGCATGTTTTATGTGGTGGTAAAACCGCTGTAGGGTGATCTGCGTTATTCATTCATGCCACATAAAACCGAATACAATCTACCATTTTCTATTTTAGCTACCTTTGGTTGAACGGAATATGTTTTAAATCAGGCGTCTCGAAACCGAAACATAGACGCCTAAAATTTCCACGAAACAGCAACGACGCTTGGCGCTTCAAAGTTATTGTAACGAACACGGATATTATAGTAGTACTACGCCTCATATGTCAGCCAATAACGGTGTTTGTGCTAATTTTATTTATTATAATCCTGAGCAGCGTTTTCGTCTGCTCGTTTAAGCAAACACTTAGGAACAGCGATCCTTACAGGTAAATAAAAATTATAAATCCATTACGTACTGTACGCGGCGGTAAGACTATTGACTAATTGAGCTTTACTATTTTAGGGATCTGATACAACACACGGGACTTACATTCAGTGGTGTTTTCAGGATTTAATGTCAAGGGAACTCTTCCCAGACATATTTATGTCGACTAAAGGATGGAGAATTGACGTGTCATACGAAATGAACCTAAATTTAGAGATGGCCCCGTATATGGGAAAGCAGACCATGTCAGGCAATTTGATACGTAATCAAACGCCGGAGGCGGGGGGGGGGGGGTCACGCCGCACAGCTGCGCAAGCTCCCATTATGATATCCTAATCACAGATTTCAAGATTCTCGAGATCATGATTTTCGAGATTTCGGTATTGGATAATCTAGCCCCCATGGAGACTGTGGGGATACTCCCCAGAAAAATAGTATTCGTCGGTTTCACCTGGTGCAATTTGACGTACATACAGTCAAGCCTGCCCGAACGGCCACCTGTATTAAGCGGGCACCTGTCGTAACGGTCACTTCAAATTCCTCCCGACATGTACACTAATCATAATGTCAAACCTGGATTAAATGGCCACCTGTCTTAACAGCCACTTTTTTGTGATTCCCGTGAGTGGCCGCTTAATAGAGGCTTGACTGTATATCATGGCAGTTTATAAGCCAGGAACACAGCGTATGTACTTGAGTATAACTATAACCGCCTATTTTTTGTAAGGTCTTAAATGTAGACTTCAGATTTTATTACTTATATATGTTGTGTTGTAGTTTTAATCGGTGCAATAAAGTATTATTGATATTTTTTAAATTTTATGCGTACAAATCCAGTGGTGTGCCACATAAGATATTTTTTAAATCAGTTGTCGAAATGATTATATATTTTTGATCTTTTATCGCTATATTTCGAGGAAAGTATGACTTGTCAATCAAACTTCAAAACCTAGTTTTGCCTAGAAAGCATGTCATCATGCCTTATAGCGTATTTTGATTAGTTAGCTAGGAGTCAATGAACTTATGTCTGTAGTTGGCTAGTTGGAAATGACTAAAACTTAATGTTGTCCATTTTGTGATCATTAGCTGTTCTATGTGTATAAAGCCTAATAAAAATATACTGAATCTTTTCGCTACCCTAATCTGGTTGGGAGCTGGCTTTAAGCCGGCATCCTGTACTCGCGTCACCTTGATCCGGTGATGTCATCCTGTACTCACTTCAACTTGGGGTGACGGGATCCCGAACTCATCTCAATTTGATGAGGTGATGTCATCCTGAACTCACATCACCTTGATCCGGTGATGTCATCCTGAACTCACATCACCTTGATCCGGTGATGTCATCCTGTACTCACCTCAACTTGATCCGGTGATGTCATCCTGTACTCACCTCAACTTGAGGTGACGGGATCCTGAACTCACCTCACTTAGATGAGGTGATGGCATAGTGAACTCACTTCAACCCTATGATTGTAACAATATGCATGGGTCCATTTTGTAAATCTAGACATTACTGTAGTGACATTACTGTAGTGACATTACTGTAGTGACATTACTGTAGTGACATTACTGTAGTGACATTACTGTAGTGATATTACTGTAGTGAATTTTTTCCTGGACTAAATATTCACCGTTTCCCGTTCGGTAAAAATTTTGAAGAGGCAATAATTTCATATTATAGCCTCACCTCTGTATGAGCCATATTACCATAGCCCTACAGATAATGTGTGCCATCTAAGTATAGCCTTATATACATACATATGCATGAGCCATATAATTATATTCTTATGTATACGTGAGCCAATTAACCTTTGAACCATCTCTATACATCATTTGGTATTTTTTCGCATGGTTTAAGTCATTATCTCTGCCACCCAGTGTGACCTAGTTTCTCGATATAGCATATCACGTAATTATTGCATCAGCTGTACATTGTTGGTTTCAACACGGTACATATTTCAGATAATCAATTTTACTGACTAGTTTTTATACGATTGTACTGCATATCAAATAAGGTGTCATTACGTTTAACCTAAAACTTTAACATTCATGAGATATCTTTGATATTTTTATTTTTTCATTGTTAAACTTTTATCCACTTCAGCAGAGAGAAGATACAGGATAAAATATGGCCAGAATAAAGTCGTTGTACGTATCACAGTACGAATGTACAGACTGCCAACGTAAATGGTCAGGCAGAAGTAGGAAAAAGAAAGTCACTCGAGAGTGTTTTAAATGTGGAAATATAAAAGAACCTCATTCACAGGTAATACATATTACATGATAAAATGATTAGTTAGTTACAATGTGTACATATAGATTATAATTATTTTTAGGGACCCAAATACGATGACCATCTCAAAATGACTTAAAAATGACTGAGAAATTAAGATACATCAGCTTAACTGATTAAAAAAAACTGATAAACATTAATAAGCTATTTCAAACCTACACCTTTTTACTTACGTGACGTGGTTATTGGTTAGGTCAGTCTGTATAAGGCCAACAATGGCCTACACAGCGACCTATCTTGGGTCAACCTAACCTACACACACACACACACAGACACACACACATACCTTGAAAACGAGGGATATGGTAAAGGGGACATTGCCATGACTATGTATACATATATTATGAGCATCAGAGTCAAATGTGTCTCAGAGTCTGTGTCAAATTCTGCATAGGGGCTTGGGAGCCATGTTTTTTTTGATTGATTTTATTTTCATTCATTTCAAATATTTTAACACGGTTATGTGTAAATTATCTTAGTAAATATTTACCATTCAACATGGTATAGGCCTAAATTTAAACAATAGAGTCTTAATAAAGTTATATAAGATGTAATATATAACAAAACAATGTAAATATGTATAATAATCTAAAAAGATTTGGAGAAAGTTAAAAAAGAAACGAAAATGTTTTTATAGAATTGTTAATTAAATGTTGCGATTGAATAACTAGCATGCTTCTTAATATGATCTTACATTATACACTGCAGCACCGCTTGTTGATGATTCAACATACTACACTGATATACCGCTTGATGATTCATCATGGTACACTGATGCACAGCTTGATGATCTCACATGGTACACTGATGCACCGCTTGATGATTCAATATGGTGCACCACACAGAGTTCACACTGGCTCAAAAAATTTTTGCGCAAAAATGATCGCAAAATAGAATATTTTTGCACAAAATGGGGTTTTTTGTGCCATATGTTCAAAACTTGCCATTATTCATGAATTAAACTTGGGTTTCGCGCTACTGTGATCGCGATAATGCATTATCAATAATTTGAGATAATAAAGTTGATTAAATGTAACTAATCTATTTTGCAACGATCCTGTTCATACTAATAAAACGTTGAGAAATTATTGTAGATACAGCTCTATCCACTTTCCTACTTTGTAACAAAGCACTAGATACTAACAACCCTGGACATATTAGTCACCTCAATTAAATACCTGGAATTGCACATATGTAAACTTACTTGAAATAGTTTTGTCTACCTTTTTTATTATTGGTTGTTTTTTAGGTGGTTAAATGTTACAGTAAATAACTGTTACAGGCAAATGATACATCATACAATGGTATGATATAGCAATAATATGAAATAAATAATGTATAATTTATAATAGACTTGGATTGAATATTAGACATGAACGCCATCTTTAAGTACTGTTCAATATAAAATCGAAAAGGAAAAGGCGAGGTTTTGGTGCGAATCTTTCCCAACATTCACGCACAAAAATCTTGCGCATTTCCTATCGTGGAAGGCGCGTGAAAAATCCCTGATTCGTGCTGGTTCAAGCTCAGAACCTCTCGCATAAAAGGCAGTGCTTCAACCACTGCACCACTGGTGCCAACAATATATCTTAATGTGTCAAAACGTAGCCCCCTCCATTTTTCAAATATTACATCAGTAACTCCACCCTTATATATTTGCTGGTGAGTTGAGCCCTGCACAGAGAATGGCCGGTTTGGGAACCGTAAAATTTTATTTTCTCACGTTGCCGACAATATAAAGTTGTTCGATTATATATTTATGACTGATGCGTTTACCGCTTTGGAAAGACGCTGTGTTTTGCGTGATTAAATTATATTCGAATACGGCATGCGTTAAATAGCACAAAATACAAAATGGTGAGCTTCTTTCGACACTTTCATTGAATATGATAAAGATAATGGAAAATAACTTTTTCCCTATTTTTACGCCTTCTTATATCAAAATTATTAACAAAAAACCCAGAAAATGGAGTCTAACTGTTTATGTGACCAATTCTTCATCCATGGGTATTAACACTTCCACGACCAAAGCGTAACTTGAAAGAGCGTGTGAGATCGCAACACCGTTTTCCGTGTCACATATTGCTTCAATTATTGGCCGTATAAAAATTTATTTTACGATAAATAATGATTATTAGAAGAAAAAACAACACCCAACACAGGAAACACAGTATTTCTAGCGATCTTTTCTAATGAACATTATGTATAAACTTTTTTTCATTACAAAGCTCCAGATTTGTTTTTTTTTATGCACTAAATTATTATTTTCCTTTTTTTGCGAAAAAAAAATCACAATAGTGCGAACACTGGCACAACATGATTCCAGATTGTACACTACTGCATCGTTTAATGATTGAACATGGTACACTGATGCAGCACTTGATCATTTAACATGGTACACTAATGCAGCACTTGGTGATTCAACATGGTACACTAATGCAGCACTCGATGATTCAGCATGGTACACTAATGCAGCACTCGATGATTCAGCATGGTACACTAATGCAGCACTCGATGATTCAAAATGGTACATTATTTCATCCCTTGATGATTCTACATCGTACACTGATGCACCACCGCCTTATGATCTTATCGATGTACAACTTTTTATGTGAGTCTTAATAAACTTACATTTATTCTACAGGTAAAAGAAAAATATACTCCTGCTGTGTTGGATCCAAATCGGCGATGTTTTGGTCTCTACCGCTGTGACACCTGTAGCAATACCTGGGCTAGTGCATACAGTTGGGTAGGCTACACCCAAGACTGCAGAGAATGTTCTGAGAAAACACTAGCTCACCACCAGGTTTTCTATCAAATCATTGTAGACGTACTTTATTATAGAGAATGTAATGTAATGTAATATTGTATTTATATAGCACATATTCAATAATACTGTTACTATTATTTTTTTAGTCCCCTTCTTTATTTACATATGGTAATGGTTCCTGTTAGAATATGGTCCAACTGATACTAAGCTGACACAGGAATCATAGCAAAGTGTCCATAAAAACATGCGCCTGCTTAATCTGAAACGAAAAAAGCAAGTTCTTTTAATTAAAATGTGAATTGAGTTTTCTCAAATTTTCATCAACACAAACATTTTATCCCCTCAAATATTCGTCCCAGCAGGTGATCAGTAATAAAGACTCGTCTTGACACCGGTAAAGATTAAAGTTTCTCTAGTTACACGAGTGTGTTTGAGATAGATGGACACGCCCATCATCCAAAGTGTTTCATTCAGACAGGTGTTCGCTTAATACGAGTGTCCGGCTGGGCAAGTTTGACTGTATTTCCACCACCATTTGACTTATAAATGGCACCATTTCCTCTTGACACCTTTTGTATATCTGGATTATGAAAGCTTTCCAAGAGCCGCCTGGTCACAGCCCATTATGTGGAATTCATTTCCATTAGAAATTTGAACAACAATATCCACCAAGACTTTTAAATCTAATCTAAAATTCATATGTTTTCTTTATGTTATAATTAGACATTTCCAGGGTTTTCCCAGACACGTAAATCACGCGTCTGGTTTGCAATTTCAAGGTCAGGAATCTCAAAATAAATCCAACTGCGTGCATGTGGACGCAGAGTTTGGTGGCGCTCCACGAAAATGTGTTATTACTTCCTCCTTTATACACGTATCTTAACACACAAAATGATTAAGCTACCCCGTAATAAATTTTAAACAGCATCAAAAAAATGTTCGATTGTCATAATTGTGTAATATCCCTATGTTAGGTTTACAGTGATCTATAAATTCGTAAACAAAAATCGAACGTCAATAAAACATCTCCGTTCATTTTTGCTTCCAAAATCAAAGTTTACTTTCGATTTCATATTCAGCTGATATCGGCGACTCTCTTACAGAGAAGCTTAAAGAGCTATTTTCAACCATTATCAGGTACTGGTACCTGTGTGGATCGTGATAAAGCATGTGTGGATGAAAATACTCATACAACATCAGCTTCAAATTCTAACGAAAAAATGTAAGCTGGTTAATATTTGAGAGAGTGGGAGAGCAGAATTTGGTGTTTCGTGATACTTGCCGCAGTGCGAGTCAAAGTAACCCCTTCACAGATGGTTGTAATCACTGTCAAAATAGTGCATGGGAATTCCAAAAGTCATGTTGACGGCCTAAACAAGTTACACATGCAAATAAAATTTAAACAATTTAACATTTAAAGCGAACAAAATATGGACAGTACCCATGATGAGACAACGAATACAGGTAATCAAACGGAGCGTCACATTACACAGTTTAGGACAGTCTACATTATGTGCAAAAACATATATGATGAAGCTACAACAACTGAATGGGTGTGAGAATTGTGATGAATATTACAAGAAACCTGAAATTGTAAGTGTGATGGAGATATGTCTAAGTGATGGTGTGTAAGTCTCATTCAGATTTGTTTAGGACATCTCTAGTTTGGCAATTAGATGTGATTTCAGCCTTGGTGTCTTCCACAAATCTGTATTTTCTTGTTTGAGTATCGTAATGGGTATTGTCGGATCTCTTTGCCATCTCGTCTTGTTTCAGTATTGTAATGGGTATTGTCGGATCTCTTTGGCGTCTTGTCTTGTTTCAGTATCGTAATGGGTATTGTCGGATCTCTTTGGCATCTTGTCTTGTTTCAGTATCGTAATGGGTATTGTCGGATCTCTTTGGCGTCTTGTCTTGTTTCAGTATCTTTTTGGGTATTGTCAGGTCTCTTGTTTTTGATGTCAAGTAGTCTCCTTGTTGTCTTCTCGTTCTAATATCAAGATGGCCTCCTTGGCCTTTTGTTCTGTCTTTTTCTCATTTTTTTTCTCTTTTTCAGGTAAGCGTCTTGAGGCCTCTGTTAGTTCTATCGATGCTCATCATACTGTATCAATAGTCATTCAGACTGACTCACACAGTGTCATTTAGAAAACATTATCTTAACTATATCATTCTTGTTGTCTAGTTTGATGTTTGATCTTGGATAATTTCTAGTCTAAACCTATCTGTAGGCGGTAGTGTAAATTGTGCCAAATATTCTCAAATTACAGTTTATCATTAAGTACAGACTCAGTTAATACTACTGTAAACCATTCTGTAAATGTAACAAAAAAATCGCTTTTGACTTGGAATTTGTGACCTTGGGAAATATATCTGGAATTCTGGAAGTGCCTGGTCCCATGGACCCCCGGCTTTGAAGCACGGGGGAATACCCTGGATATTTCTCCCTGTGAGAATTCTTCCTTGGAGAGGGTGAGGGGGGGCGAGTATACAACTACCCTATATATTAATATCATTATTTTATCACATCCTTACCCTTACTTCAACATCCTTTTAGTTTTTAATGATGATAATAATAATAAAGATTGTGCTTCCTCATGAAGTTGTTTAAGAATTGGGGCACTTTATAAATGTAGATAACCAGACAGCAATTATTGTGTCTAATGAAAAATCATTAAGATTGGACTGGCTCTTCATAATTACAATAATTACAAGTTAAAATCAACAAGACTAAAAACTTAGATTAATTAAATAATATGCAAATAATATGAAATTCGGAGTAAAATTTCTACTAAAGCTACAGAAGATTATAGACAATATATATAGCTCATAATTGTGACATAATAAATATACAAGTTATATGAAATGATGACAAAAGATGTGACTCTGCTATTGTTGGATAACTGTTATTTCCGTATTGATACTGAATTATCCCATTGTAAGTTGCCTACACAATGCTTACACTAAATACACTACATCATAGTGTTTGGCCGGGGTGACAGAAAGAGAGAACACTGCCGCCAGATGAGAAATTGTGGCTCAGTAATATTTTTTTGATTGTTTGTAGCGTATCTTGATGCGAGGTCCAAGGAAAAAGCAGAAGGAACATTTATCCGCTCTGTGTGGCAAGTGCGAGTTACTTGGGCACCATTGCGGTTCGGGTTTGGGAAGAGAGCCTTAACCCTGGATACTGGGTATGAGTCATTGTTTAGGGTTGATTAACCAGAGAATGGACACTGGACACCAGGCCTGTATCATGACATGCGGTGTGTTGAGGGAGCATGACATGCGGTGTGTTGAGGGAGCATGACATGCGGTGTGTTTAGGGGGGCATGACATGCGGTGTGTTGATGGGGGCATGACATGCGGTGTGTTGAGAGGGGCGTGACATGCGGTGTGTTGAGGGAGCATGACATGCGGTGTGTTGAAGAAGCATGACATGCGGTGTGTTGAGGGAGCATGACATGCGGGGGGTTGAGGGGGCATGACATGCGGTGTGTTGAGAGAG
>WURV02178200.1:0-13568 GCA_011762755.2 Epimenia babai
GTACTTATATACCGAAAACGTTCGGGACCGCCGAAAGGCGGTCGCTTAAGACGAGTGGTCGCTGTATACGAGTGGTCATTAGAGCAGGTTTCACTGTACTGATTTTAAAATCATCAATCAATATAAACACTATAAGCAGAAGATATCACGTAGAAAATACGCTGAATTATATTTATATATACATTGTCAGAAACATAACCATGCAAAAGAGGAAAGATCAGTTGGTACTAGTGACACTATGAACCTACAAATTACTACCATATACTGTATTTGACTTTATCAACCTATTTTACATAAACCAGATATGAACATACCTTGATTCCGATCGCTATGGCAACAGCACCTTTTCGGCGTATACTGTTCCAACTCAAGTCCATAGATTTGATGCAGGAGTTATCAGCAATAGCAGGACCTAGTACCACACCGGCCACCTCGCTGAGGTTATTGTTACTGAGGTTGATGTACGTGAGGTGTTTGGTGTTCTGTTAGAAGGAACACGCGATTTACCATACGTTGTATAGAAAATAAATGCTAATACTGTAATTTTTGTATATAGAGACAACTCATGTGTTTAATTGGGTTTATTTGAATTCGTGGTGAAGCCGCAAGATTGGGAATCAACACGGTGCAGTCTCAAAACCGCCAGCCATATCGACTTAATCATTATCAAAGATTGTACAACAAAGTCTGAAATGAATCAACTAATCAAAACTTTACTAGATGATATGGGAATGTCCGAGGTATTGTATCTTGGACGTTGCAAATGAAGACAATGGAATTGTTACGGCCAAGTGTGAATGATGCAATGTTATACAGTTCTTCATAAACCAATTGGCCAATTCACTTTCCTGGTTCGCATCCTATCTCACTAACATTCAATCCTGAATCGATGTGATAGCGTAGAGAACAGCAATGTTCAATGATAAAAAACTTCACAATACACACAATATACAGAGCATTGATTAAATGTTGCGTCGTACTAGTTATACATCTCAACTGTCCTTCTGATGTTTTTCTCTTCACCACTCTCTCTCCCTCTCTCTGTCCTACATAATTTACAAATTTAATCTTTTCCGTTACTGATGAAAATACTCACATTTATGATTGTAGCAAACAACTCCGCTCCACGATCCCCTATTGAATTACCTGAAATTAAAAATAATATCGGGTAAGTGATGCAGATGCAATTGAAAATTTTATGTCATGGGATCTACATCTAATAAGCTTTTCAAACGTCTCAAAAACTAAATATGAAAAAATGGTAAGTGGAAAACAACACAAATACACATACAGAGTTAAGCAAAAATGACAAAATGGCTAAATGTATCAAACATTACCTGTACCTTATAACTACAGTAGCTTATATCAAATATTATTTAACCTACTTTACTCAGCAAAAAATTTCCTGTAATAAATTAATCAGCCAGAATTAGATTTACAATATATAATAGTAGCGATCTCATGAACAAATTGGTGACAAGAGGGAGGTATATTTAAAATACAGCACACGCGTGCAAATAAGATACGGTCAATGTAAGTGGGAATGATATATTAATGATAAAATATTGGTGACATCATTTTATTGACAAATAAACAGACTAGATCATCAGTTGCAAATAGACATGGACGGAGAAGTGTGGTATCGAGGTATAATTAGAGCAATGTAAGATAATTCATAGAAAAATAATAATATGTATGATAAGAAAGACCATTTGTATCTATGGAGGATCTGCCAATGTAATGGTAATTGATTGTAAAAATACCGCAGTGACAGACTTATCCTTATCACACAAACCCTCTGCAGAAAACAAAACAATTCTATCCATATCATTATGACCTTTCTACACCGTAACGTCCTATTCAGATTTGGAACAAGTTCAAACGTTTTAACAACCATGTCCAATTTTCACATTTCAAACAATTTCAACAGAACCAGCAGAAGTGCCAGTTTTCTGTGCCCTTTCTCCTGCAACACTCGCACCATGAAATTGATCCTGGTGCTGTTTACCTGTGATAATTTTTGTCTTGCATCGCGACTGATAACAAGTCAAAGAGGTAAAATAGAGCAGTGTTTCCCCCCTGTTATTTCAATGTAATAACAGTTTACTCCAAGATGACAGACTAGGCATAATGTTATTAAAACAACATTTGGATCACTCACACGTGTACAATATTATACATGCGATTCAAGGGAGACAATCACGTCACGTAAAACTGAAAAAGTCGCATTGTTGAGTGACTCAGGAAGCTGCCGTATTTACTTTAAACACTATAACACGTCTGGGAGGCTGCCGTATTTACTTTAAACACTAACACGTCTGTACTAAAATAATGAGATTGTACTACAGATAAACCTAGCCACTGACCTGCGATATTGATGTGAGTGAGTGTCGTGTTCATCTGTAGTGAGTCGGTGAGTTTCTCCACGAACTCATACTCCAATCGATTTTCTGACAAGTTCTACCAAAAACCACAAAAGGAACAATTTACTAATGTAACTAGGCATAGATATGTTTCCATAATTTCATACATCGAATAACATTATTCACCATAGCAACAAGAATGGAATGCTGAGGTAAAGAAAGTAAAATGTTACGTTTGTGTACAGTGCCGCATTTTCAAGCCACTGCAAAGGTTGCCAAATAACAGTTTACGACACGTGTAAAACATTTACCTTTCCCTGCACCCATTTATCAAGGTTTCCATTAAAAAATGTCACTAGCACATTCTTGTGGCTGAGTTCACAAGAGCAATTAGATAAAAGAACCTCGAGCAAAAATACAACGGTAAAACGCCAGTGAATGGATATTTCCAGGTATTGTAACTTCCCGAGCTTCTCGTTAGTATCCCAGCGCTCTACTAATGCCGTTCTCTAGTTAACAGACATGTTCCGTGATCGTGACATTTATCGGGCGTTGTTTTTATTACATTGTTCACTGCTACAACTGAACCATTAAGTAAAGCTACTCACAATTTCCGTGATGAAACAATTTTCCTTCAGCATCTCACAAATGGCGAGGCTGCCTTCCTTGCCCAGCCAGTTGTCGCTCAAATTTAACTTCACCACGTGAGCATTTGACTAAGAGATGACAATATTTATCATTAAAGCATAATTATTAGATATTCAAAAACTTCATGAGGCGAATCCCAACTCGCCAACTATAGGAAATGTGGGTAAATCGCATAGCCTAAAAATATGACACATGGCTTCCACTAAAATGACACACTGTGATGACCCACAAAAATGACCAACTGTAATGACCCACTAAATTGACCCAATGAAATTTTTACCATTTTTACTTTTCATTGCCAGTTCCGTTGATTTTATAATACTCTCAAAACTGGTTTCGATATTTGATTTCAAATCCGACTTACAGTTCCCAGGACAGTGCATCAACTTGAAAAAGGTGGGCACCATTGCGTTGGGTTAACAAAACCATTAACAGCCTAGGTTTATCATTTATAATCAAAAACATGTTATATGTGGCATAATAGCTATGACAAACACTAGCTATGAAAATATAGCAAACAAATTTGGACTGACACTTTGGGCTAGGCCAAGAGGAATGGAAATAGAGCACAGTATCATCTCTAGTAAATCATCATTAGTACAAAACATAATCTGGCTCATTTCTTCAGCAGGTACAGCCAATAGGCTATTTCTTTGACCGCATTACATGCAGCTGTTTCATTTTTTATAGCCTCTGAGACACGTTAGACAAGTTTGAATGAGCTTCCATACATACAACCTTATACAACTCATCAAATGCAAGGATTACCGTACATGTAAGCTTGCCTAAATGATGACGTAGGTAATTTTTTTATAATTATTCTCTAGGTACTCGAGTAGTAGTTAGGGGGTGTAGGAGTTCATGCATAAAAATGGGTGGCTAACTGGTAGATTTAGTAACTAATAAATGACTAACGACTAAAGACAGAGAGATGGCTTTGATGCCCGAGGTGCCGAGACCGTGGTGCCTCATATCTAAACACCGGTCCTCCATATGCCTCAGGAAGTACGAGGCTGGGATGACACCGAGGTGTTTGCACCCCTCTATATACGCACTTCTACCCGAGTGGTCATATGTCGCGTACTCATCTGTAATTAGTTATCAGTATCAGTGAAGCAAAAAGGGAAAGGAAAAGTTGAAGTACTTCTTTATTAATGGTGGTTAAAGTCAGTCGCACTCACAATATCACCGCAATATAACCTCGTGAAATTTTACCATAAGCTACTTCTGTATGAATCTTTCGGAATATTCGAGCACGAATGCTGCGCTCATTTACTGTAATAGCTAGAAGATGCAGAAATGAATCCATGATTTGTTGTTGGGTTTTACATCATCTGTGCCCTCCCGAAAGGGGTAGTGGTGACATTGAAAGATAGAAGAGTTACAGATTCACAATCTCGGGAAGGAAAGGCCAAAATTAAGCAAAAAATTAGTGATATGCAGTTTATGGATTTGGGCTACACTGAATGTGAAGGAAAAAAAAAAGTTTAAGTACAACATTTATAAACCAAAAGTTTCAGCCAAAGCTCTCAAAGCGGTTTCCAATGACTGTTTTTATGGCAGGTATATTCAGTGCAGATGCAATACCTTCGACACTCGCATATCAGCCATCAAAGATGATATCAAGCATCTACCCATTTTGGAGATAGGGTTTACTCCAGCAATCAGGTATAAATGACTTGCTTAAGATTGTTACATTATTGCAGAAGATAAGCGGTTAGCGGAGACGCTCTAGCGGTTGACTTTGAATCCAGAGGTCCCTGTTTCAATTCCCCCTCTAACCAAGATACTACTATGGCGTTTCAGACTGTATTCGGACTGTATTCGGACTGTATTCGGACTGTATTCGGACTGTATTCGGACTGCATTCGGACTGAAAATGTCTTAAACCCCTGTGCCTGTGGGTGTCTGGGTAGCCCTTGTTGTGTGGTTCTGTTAGGGCTTTCTCCCACTGGCATATGCTGTGCTTCTGATGCTCTATGTATGTATGGTCTCTATGTCGCTCATCTCTCCACGATGCCGGGAGACTTAGAGGAGTGTAGGACATGTGTAGCCCGTCTGTAGACGTTTGGAACCAGTAGTGTGAAAAAATTTCAATTGTCTACCCAGGTTTTTCTCCCTCTAGATGTTTTTCCCTCACCCCTTATAAGTAAGGCTCATGAAATCGCCATGTTAAGCACATTAATAGGCTAGTTTTGTATAGGGGCAATGATGACCCACGTAATGATTACCTTGGTGATCAGACTATAGATATATAGTTATCTCTATATAAAAATCACTCTAACATGTACTATGAATCGATATTGATGTAAGAAGGTCTAAGGTAATAAAATTTCAAAGAACTGACACTTCAGCTTAAATTTATGCACTCAATAGAGTAACGGGTTTGACAACCCACTGAATCCTGCAGCCATCTCACCATCTTGTTCCAGGTCCGTATCCCAGGCCTGTTCATCATATATGTCCGCCCCACCAAAGTCCAGGTCGGAGTTGATATTGGAACTGGCTGCATCATTCTCATCATTGTCTACCATGCAGTGATTGTCCGCTTGAGTATCCTGTTGAATGTCCAGTTGAATGTCCAGTTGAGTGACAGATTGGTTCAACGAGTCATGCGTTAAACCTGTTAAAGCTGTATCATTTCGTTCTACCACCTGAAATGCATCGAATTGTTATTACACACAAGCAACTGAATTAAATGTATAAATAAATGACACTGAAAGCAGAGAGCTAGCCTCTGTGGAAATCAAATTTTTATCTACCATATGGCACGTTTGCGCATGACAGTTGACAGCGCAAACACTGAAATGGACTAGCCTCAGCAATAAAAGATGGGGGAGAACACCCTAATGAAGAACCACTAAGTCCAGGCAGACGGTTGACCTTCGGCAATTCACACTGCTGGTTCCATATGCCTCCAGACAGCATACATATGTTGCACACTCCTTTAAGCACCAGAGAGACCAGCAAATGAAGCATAGCCCTTGTATAACCACACTCCAAAGGAAACCTATAACCCCAAGGAGCTTCTTTCTCGGAAAAACACAACGAATAGTATATACTGGCTAAAGCGGGAATCTATCCAGGGTCTTGTGAATTAAAGTCCAACATTCAAACCACTACACTAACTGTAGGAACAGAAGATTTTGGAATAATAATAATAATAAATATTAGGCATTTATATACCCCCACCCCACTCCATGCATGCATGCTCACAGGGTGGTCCACAGTGGTGAGCAAATAGCAATAAATATTGGAAAAGTGTAGTCATAACAGTTAGAAGTTATACTGTGTGCAAAAGGTACTACTTAAGCATGGTTTAAAAAATGTTAATGGAAATTATATAAGTCTATAAGTGGACTTTGACCAGATGAAGAATTCTATACAAAATCTTTTGCTAATACATAGTACATCCGATATTATACAATATAACCAATGCAGCAACCAACATCAGTTATGTCACGCTCTTTGGCGATCACAGTCAACGCTTCAACAGCTCAACCAGAAATCAGATAGCAAGTCTAGTTAATTGATGTTAACAAATTCTGGACCAATAAGCCCTTCTAGCAGGTGATCCATATTCACAATAGCCGTGTCTGTTATCGATGCACCTAAGACCGCATCCTTAGTGCTATTCTCAGTATACTGTACCTTTGACCCAGCCGTCATCCCATCCTTCCGTACACCCTCCAATAATCGAGTGCGACGAATGACTATAACATCCGGTATTTGTTCTACTTGTTCTATAGGCATTACGACTTATTTAGTACCAAAGATTGGTTTCTTAACTAGAACAACTATCGGACAATTTGTTTACAACATACTACACATCGCGTCTATACTGTGAGATTAGACATCAGAAACAGAGATGAAGGTTGCGATAATCAAACTCCAGATGCAGAAATGTGACAAACATCTCATTCCTCATTGGTCACTGGTCGTATATTGTAGCACCAAAGTTCTATAAGCACATTAAGGCAGGTGAAATAGTGCAAAGATTGCATGTGAAATTAATATTGGCTAACATTCTTCTTGAGTGAACAAGCATAAAAATGGATTACAAGATAGGTACACAATGTGCAATGGAAAGCAAGAGCAAACGTCTCTAAATTATTAACCACTCATGCTAAAATGGCATATATCACATGATCTAATCATCTACTCCAGGTATCTAAATATGCACCGTCACTTAGCACTACGTCAATAGCGGATCATAACTGTATACAAATGACTATTTTTTATTATTATATGTATCGTTAACTTATACTTGACCTAGGGTTTATATGAAAATTTAAAAATCCTGGCTACATAGGATCACTTGAAATATCGATTTATTTTCGAGCAGCAAGCGAGAGCCAATATCAATAAACATCAGTGGATCGAATGGCTGAACAAATGTGATAATTACATGTGGAGTTGTGATTAGCATTTTTAATAATGTAAGTCTGTCTGAACGAGGATGATGAATGATTTCCCTTTGTACACAACAGATTTGCAAGTCGCACATACAAAAGGCTGTCGTGTTACTCTAAGAATGTATAAGAATGTAGGGCCCATGGGTTGATTTATGTTATTGAAGGGTCACCTTTGAAGTAATTTATGTGATGATATTGAAGAGAAATAATGCAATGATTCAATGAAATGTTACTTTTCTTCATGCGACATGATGATGAAAAAGGTGATAGGCAGGGTTTTAGATCTACTATATTGAACACATGTTAATCAAACTTATAATATTGGTTACCTCATTATACCTTGCAGGAATTTTAAAATACCCCAGATAACTATAGTGAAGAAGATGAAGCTCAGATGGTCTGGGCATGTGACAAGATCAGATGGGCTTGCCAAGCAAGACTATCCTACAAGGAACAGTGTAGAAGAGAAGACGAGACAGACATAGAATGAAATGGGCACATAACCTCACTGAATGGACCAGGACGGGCTTCTTCACAACTCAGGCACTTGCCCATAACCCACGACTGTGGAGTCAGCTGGAGCAACGTCTGGCAACTCAGGCACTTTCCCACAACTCACAACTGTGGAGTCAGCTGGAGCAACGTCTGGCAACTCAAGCACTTGCCCACAACTCACGACTGTGGAGTCAGCTGGAGCAACGTCTGGCAACTCAGGCACTTGCCCATAACCCACAACTGTGGAGTCAGCTGGAGCAACGTCTGGCAACTCAAGCACTTGCCCACAACTCACAACTGTGGAGTCAGCTGGAGCAACGTCTGGCAACTCAGGCACTTGCCCACAACTCACAACTGTGGAGTCAGCTGGAGCAACGTCTGGCAACTCAGGCACTTGCCCATAACGCATAACTGTGGAGTCAGCTGTAGCAATGTTCAGCACTGTAGCGCCCCTACGACCACAGAGGGTTATGGGATCAGCGACAGTGACTTTAATACAAATCTTTCTCAACATTCAAGCTCTAAAATCTAGCTCATTTCCTGTGGTCAGTCGTGTAGTGAATGATTCAGGAAGAAACACTGGTTAGTGCAGATTCAAACGTGAGAAGCTGCGCATCTAACCACTGTACCCTCCAGGACTGATTAAGCAGCGTACTTATTGGTTTTTTAAGCACAGATCTTATGCGACAGGGCAATTTAATTCCTCATACTGTTATAACAGTAGGCTTGAGAGCTATGTTATAACAGGAAGCATGAGCGCTGTGTTAATACAAGATACAAGAGAACTATAGCAGGAGGTATGAGAGCTGTTATAAGAGGAGGTATTTGAAAACGTATTGAGTCATTGGCCACATCGAAGTAAGTTAAATCACCCCAAATATCAAACACACGCACAGCGATATGTGTCTTCGGGTGAATTTATGCCAATTTTTTTATTCATTATAGGACTAAATATCGTACCACTTAAACTACTAAGTCATTATAACTTGATCTTTACTGTAACCGTAGTCACCGCAATAAAGAATCACAGGGTATTTTATCAACCAATCAGCGAGCCACATTTTTTAAATAAAGGGCAGTTTAATAACCATGGATTTAGGCAGATTAATTTTTACCTCGATTCTACGGAGAAGCTTCGGACTACTCACGACTGTCTGTGTCTTCGGTTGCAGCATGATCATGCGGTTTTTTCCTACATTGCACTCACTTAACATCTCGATGCAAACGGGAAATTCCCAAATAATTATTCATTGACTAATTTACGACTCTTCGAACTCGCATCATAGCGTACAACAGATATCGACTTGTTATAGTCTTCTCATAAAATAACTAAAACCACAAAATTAAACATAACAATGCTTCCATAAATAACATTTGTTTTACCTACGTTATTCAGCAAACAATATATAGACTACAAAATGTAATATTTCTTAATAAAGTTTCACAACTCATGCTACAACACTGCAAAAAACCACTACTGGTACCTCCCATTAACGTGACGTTAAATACTGCAGAAAATGAAGATGACTGGACATGATAAATCAAGTCTTCATTTATTTATCATTGTACAAATTCAATAAAAGCAGATTTAACTTAAGTAAATAAAGCGTGTCACTTCTGTTTTATCTCAGGGCGCTACGGAGCAATGATTCGAATGAACATTGCATTACTCTAATCAAACAGGTCATGTTTACTGAATAAACCAGCAGAACACAGAACACAAACTAGCGGCGATACAGTGTGATATAGTATTGTAATGAAGCATTATTTGCCGTAATGTTCGATCAAATCGGGCATGCATGTAACCAAGGGTGATGTTAACAGAGTTGACAATTAATGTCACAAATCTTATATCATGTGTGTCTAGTAGGTGTATTATGTGACAGCTTTGTTGTGTTATTTAGTGGTTATTGGTGGGATTAACATTAGTGGGTGTTCTTTGTGTGATTCACACATAGTTAACGCATGTGTCACAAGCGGAGATCTTCATAATAATTATGAACTAATCGAATTTACTAGCGCTCAAGTTGGTGAGAAGACACTGGTAAAACACTGGTGGAATAAGACAGACCAGTGGGGTCAGAGCTGCATGATATCGTGGCATTACTGAGATAAGTTCATTTTGATAATAATATTGTGGATTAGTCTACAAAGAAACCAAATAGAATAAAACACGCATGGTGCTAACATGTAAACATGAGAAAAAATTTATGAAGAAATCCAGAGAAGTTGGACACAACTCCACCTGAATCACTAGTCTAGTCGGACTAGATCTTGATAGAGCCAGACTACACACAATAATAAAGATGTGGGTGGCTGTGTTAACCATATGGTATCAAATGAAAAGTGAACGTAACACCTTATTGACTAACCAAGTTTATCATCCACACATTCTTTCATAAAACAAGTAAAGGATAACCCCCATTTTAACTAACTAATGTAGATTAACACAAGCTTTGTATATCAAGAACATTTCATCAGTTGTTTGTCTGTTATATCTCCTACTGGGGCTTCACGACTTACTCTGTTTCTGTCTTCTATAGCTCCACAGACTCTGTCTGTTCTGTATCCACACAAATTTGTTTTCTACTACATTCTGTCTGATCTTGCCCTTTTGTCTCCTCCTACCTCTCACTTTGTGTTGTCTTTGTATTAGTGTAAATCTATATTAGTTAGTCAAAAAGGTATTACCTTTGTACTGAGTTGTATTTACGACATTGCTAACACGGTAAGCCACACCTCTTTGTTTGAGAAGCAATCTTTTATTAACAAGTACAGTCAAACCTGCCCGAACAGAAACCTGTATTAAGTGGGCACCTGTCGTAACGGTCACTTCAAATTCCTCCCGACATGTACACTAGTCAAAACGTCAAACCTGGATTAAACGGCCACCTATCTTAACGGCCCCTTTTTCGTGATGCCCGTGGGTGGCCGCTTAATAGAGGTTTGACTGTATATAGCTTATTAAATGCTGAGAATGCATCGCGTCGTGCAATGTTGATTCTGGTTTAACCAATGCCTAGTTTTGCTGTATAATTGCTTTCGTGCCATCGCATATTTTTATAAGCTTAAAATGTTTACTTGTGTGACATATCGTAACCAGTTTGGTTTCATAAAGGGTTTAACCACTACTTTTGTACAAGGTGGTTCCATAATGCAGTTTGGTTTCATAAGTGGTTGAGCCACTATGTTCGTACAAAGTGGTTCCATAATGCATGTTACTATTACAGTCAACAAGTTTCAATCCATCTCTATCGTCCAACATGACCGCTCTGGGTTCCAGAAGTATTAATTCATTAATTTTTAATGATTTACTAGATAAATTAATGTCATCTTATTTTAGGGGGAGGGGGTAATTTTGGTGTGTAAACCATTCTCGTGATATTCAAGTCTATAGTAACGATTTACTAATCTTAGTGGTTAATAAAGACAGCAGACAACTGCAGAAAAATACACAAAGAAGTTTTCTCCCCTTGTCGGTGAGCAGCAGATGGTCAATACGATTATGCAAAATTGTCATTGTACACCTTTTAAGGCGCATATATAGAAGATACTTGATACTATGAAGATACTTGCAATGTACATGATTTATTGGTTGTGTTCTATGTGAGTTTTGGTCCAACTTGTTATATTTTTTTATATTTGTCTAAAGAGTCCTAATACAAAGTTTACCGGGTGAAAACTTAATACACTGTTACTGATCATGCGAATTTGTTTAACTTTATACAATGGTTTTTCACAGAGTCGTTTTATACATTAAGTGGCTGTTAGCTGTGCTTTAACACCAAGATGTGTCCTAAAACATGATTGTGGTGTAATGAAATTTTTCTTGGATCCTTATAATACAAGCTCTGATCACATTCCATTGTTGTATATATCTATTCGAAGCGATGTGAAAAAATGAATTGAAAAAAAATTCTGTTTTGGAGCTATATCATCAAAGGTTATACTGTTGTTGGATCCATGTTGAAATTTCGTTCTTTTCATTATTAGAATACCGACTCATATTTATTGTGTTTGAATTGCCGTTGATATTGGAAGTGTGTATTCGCTGCTCTACCGTAGGCTGTGATTGTTGCCCAGAGTTTAATGGCCGATTTCAGTACTCCAATCTCTCGTATTCTCATTGTGCATGTGTGTGGTAGATATTTTATACGTGTTTCTCTCAGCGGTTGGCCATCGTTTGTTATGGAGTAATTGTCCCGAAATACACTCTAAATACTGTCTAATAAAATCAAATTGTTTAGATTTATTGTTTTTGGCACAGAGAATCATTAAAAACATTTACTGCCGCTATTATATCTAGAGGGTTACAGAAAGACGTCAGCTCGCGACTATTAGGGTTATGCCCATCGTTGACAAACCTTACATATTTCGTCTCCCTGTTGACTGGAATATAATACTAACTATATACAATTGGAAAAAAGGGATGGAAATGAAAGTGAAGGAAGCTATACTAACTATGAAAAAGAGAACGTTAATTATAAAATATTACAGTATTTAATTCCATAAACCTGACGAAGCATATTACATATATGCGAAAGCTCTTTTATGAATAAAATTCATTATCTCAAAAGCTGTTGCCATTACAGTTTTTCGCACTTGTTAAGACTAATAAGGCTTCCCATACTATACAAAATGTTGAATGTTTCAAACTTTGCCCAAATTCAAATTTATTCCATTCTCCTCGGGTATACGAAATTATGCAGGAGCAAAGGAGAAAAATCGATTGCTCTTTTAATTCTCCCTTAATATTTATCGTACATGTTGCGTTAATGGAATAAACGGGTCTTGAAGGGGGGGGGGAATTCTCAGGTGGCTGAATGCGTATATGGATTCGTAGTTTGGTGAACTTGGCTATTGAAACTGCATTTTTTATTTACTACTTCCATTAGAAAGCTACTACGGGCGGCGAGACATCACGTGGCACAAACTAATGCTGACCCCACGATATCTGGAAGGAAGGAACCCCACGATATCTGGAAGGAAGGACTGATTCAAATAAAAGTGAGTTAAATCAAAAAATAGAAAAATTTCACATAAGAATCAGTAAGCGAGGGTGGGGAGTTCCTAAAATCCCACATTCTTCGGAATTCCTTATTCAATGTTTAAAGAAAAATGAAGGAAACGATCAAAGGTATGGATCAATGCAGTCAGAGGGAAAATACAAGGTTGATGGAATCAAAAGGGAAATGCAGGATTAATGGCATCGAGGAGAAATGCAGGATTAATGGAATCATAGCAAAATGCAGGATTGATGGAATCAAAGGGAAATGCAGGATTGATGGAATCAAAGGGAAATGCAGGATTAATGGAATCAAAGGAAAATGCAGAATTGATGGAATCGATGGGAAATGCAGGATTAGTGGAATCAAAGGGATATGGAAGATTAGTGGTACCAAAGACAAATGTGGATAAAGATAAAAAATAGAGGTAAAGATCAAAGATCGCACGGATGAGATGGCTCGCGATTCCATTTTTTTGCCCACTGGGGACGCTCTGCGTAGATAGCTAGAAATACATTTCTTTGCCCCAGAAATTCACACCTAGTGGCCAGGCATGTTATCAGCACCTGCTCCTGACTAAGCTACGCACCGGGCTGACCAAGATACACCGACACACTAGACCGGGGGGGGGGGGGGGGGGG
>WURV02178211.1:0-13567 GCA_011762755.2 Epimenia babai
TGGTGGGAAGTTTCGAACCCGCAACCTTTCGGTTACGAGTCCGGTGTTCCTACCACTCGACTAACTGCTTCCCCTAACAATTATTCATTGTCGTAAAGGGTAATCATTCTTAGGAAATCGCTTCATACCATCATGGAATTTTTCACAATGGCTATAGAGCAATATAAAGCAGAATATTCCTTAATATCCAGGAACGCAAGTCTAGCGCAATTCAACGCGGAAAAAATCACTTATTTGTTCGGATTCGTAGACAAACGTCGTTCTTGTGCAGATGGGATTAGGGCAATCGACGCGCTGCAAAGAATAAAATTATATGTAAATGAACTAAATGCAAATCGTCATGTCATCGCTTAAGACCGTTATCACCTTCAGTGGGCGTAAAAATTCACATAACACGCACTGATTGATACCGTTTTATCGATCGCACTGGAAAAGCAGGAAGTTTTTACGTCATTTCAATCTTTCGCTATACGGACACTTTTATTAACGATAACGATAAATATTGAAATAAAATGATATAAAATTTTATAGATTTATAGTGCCCTTTTAACACATGGCTATCAAAGACACTTTACAAATGGTTGCTATGATTAACTAGAAACACGAGGAATACGGTTCAAAATCGAACTCGGTGTCGCGGTGTGGTATGATCATCTCGTTAACCGCTTATGTTGAAGTGATTCGTCGCTGACCGTGGTAACGTATTTTGAACAGGACAGTTCTGTGGGAGATTGGAGCACGTATGCGCACGAGGAACACCGTGTCGCCTACAAGGTAACTGCTCTATACCACGGTACCGTCGGACACTTTATTCTATGACACAATACAATATGGCACTAGCCGACACTGTTCGACACCACATGACACTATGCATAACGTATGATATCATGTTAACGCACATGACACATTAACACTAACTGACGATATACGACGCTAGACGACAGTACACGACAAATTACGACACTAGATGATACTAAAAACGCTGGGTGACACTAGACCACACCAAACGGCGCTCTACGCCAACGAAAGACGCTGAGGATTACCGGAAGCCATCAGACAATACTGCGCTAGGTGATACAAGACGACAGTGCGCTATGCGTCAATAAGAGACTAGATAGTAGACGATTCCTAAAGACACCATACGATACTAGACACTACCGAGGCATTAGACGACATCAGACAACACCAGAGGACAGTAGTCGACACCATACGGCAAATACGACGCTAAACTGGACTTTCGCAAAACACTACACCAAACGACACTATACGACTTTAGGCGACAACTGAAGACGTTTTTCGACAATAGCCACACTAAATGGCATTCTTCACGCTGGTCATCGTGTTCGCGTTTCACCCCTTCGTCCGCAGGGGTTCACTGTACTCGCGACCAAATGCCCAATCAACCGAGTGATCTTAGGAAAATCGCAAATGAAAGATATCATGACGGTTAGTTTTCGGGACAATTACAAGGCGGGTCATTAACGGACGCATAGTTCTTTTAAAAAACGATCTCACGTGGACCTGTGAAATAAGAGATTGAGACCCACCCTCTTATTTAATCATAGCATTAGATGAGGGGAATATGCGTCATATGTCATGGTAAAGCTGACATCTACACCCGTTGCACGATGTGTGGCCATAATGATTGCTTAAACGTCGTCCTAACGCTTGCGAGATATGAAACACCGGGTAAGGTTACCTGGCTTTCCTTGACAACTATTGTTTGATAGTAAATTGTTTATTCTGGTGGTGTTAGTCATTACCATCGCGTTAATCGTCGTCATCGTCATCGTAATCATCATCGTGATTGTTATTATCATCGTCGTCATCGTCGCTGGTGTGTCATCGTTACCATAATGTTCTTCAATGTCATCGTCATATTAGTTACAACATAATACGTGAATTATATTTCCCTTATTTACCAAGAAGAATGGAACGCCATCCCTCAAGACGTCCTGCGGACCCTTGGGCATTCGATGGGATGTCGATGCCAGGCTGTATTGAATGCCCGAGGAGGTCACACTCGCTACTGAACGAGTGAAACCTGTGAAATTTCTATTCACGAAGTATCAGCCATTGTAATGTTGGTCATATTGACATAAATAACGTTAGTAAATAGTCATTTTGCGTCTTTTTTGTTCAGTATATTTGAATCTGTTTGCAGGTTTACTCTATGGCACATGACAACATAAACCGGTTTATCGGAGCGTGTGTCGAGCAAAATCACATCTTCAAACTCTTCCAATGTACTCAGAAAGGCAGTCTACAGGTATATTCAATATACAAAAAACAATGCATATGTAACTGTAATTTTACAACAGTTTGAACAACTTCCAATTAATTTCCTTTACATGAGCCCAAATGTTCAGATCCTAGCGAATTCGCATCACATTATTTTTTTCGTATTTTATCAGTCACGAGTCATTTGATCACTCCTTTTATCAGTGACTTCACATCGTGAACTTCAATTTAAAACTAAAGATCTTTCACAACTGACGGAGGTGCCCTCGCATAAGTATACACTTCTGGCAACTCCACTCAATTTGCTGTGCTTTAGATGCTCTGTATATCTGGTCTCTATTTTGCTTACCTCCCCTCTATGTCGTCATCTTATTGTAAATAACCATTGATCTTTCATAGACTTAACGGAGTGTGCTACATGTGTAGCTCCTATGTAGACATCTGGAACCGGTGGCGTGAATGGAAAAAGGTCAATTGTCTGCCCAGACTCGGTGGGTTTTTTCACGTTAGGTGTTTTCCCCCTCACCACTTATATAAGTGAGGCTAATAAAATTGTCGTGTTAAGCACATAGGCTAGCTTTGTAGAGGGCCATGTATAAAATTGGCATACACAAGGGCAACACCTTAATCACTCTCAAGTATTCACTGCCTAGAAGACACCACCACTCCTGCGCATTAATTAACTATGTTCGCCCGAATTTATAATGTTTTTCGCATGCAGGATATACTATCCCGCGAAAGCATGCGATTAGACTGGAATTTCAAGGTGGCCCTACTGCAAGACTTAGTGACTGTAAGTAAGCGATCTGGGCGATGTCAATGATTCTCATACCACTGTCTCGGTTGTTTATCTGCGTGTCTGTACATTTTACAACAATATTTGATACATACGTAATATGTTTCGTTTCCCATCTCAACTTTATAATTAGTTTGCTTGACATCGTCAGCATACCTAAACGCTTCGCGTCGTTAGTACGAAATTAGTGGCCACTTGCGCTCAACCAGCCGCTTCAGTTACCGTTTAACTAAAGTTATCGCTCTCTCATTCGAAGGCAAATATCCTGGCGATAGTTGTCAATAAAAAGAAGAATATCTCGTGACATGTTAACCCTAACACCAGAAGTTACAACAGGAAAACAGCACTGTCGCTCGAGACATCATACCAATGACCTTGACATTATATAACACCCGCGTCCATATTTTACATGTCTATATTGTATATAATCCGTTTTTATTTTAGGGAATTCAGTATATCCATTCGTCATCTATCAAGTCACACGGTCACCTGACCTCGGCCAAATGTCTCATCGACAGTCGCTTCGTGCTCAAGATCAGTGACTTTGGCTTGGCTGAACTGAGCATCCCTTCGTCCTTTTACAATATTGACGACATACCGGAAGACGACTATTTCAGTGAGTACATATCTTTCATGAAAAGAAAATAAAAGAAATTTATTTGTTTGAGGTGTACTTATGAGCAGAGCTGTCAAACACACTCCGCATGAAACCATAGTTTAATGCTCCAAGACTATAATGTAATTACTTAATTTACATAAAATTAACACCTAACTCTATACAGGTCCATTACGTGTTTGAAAATCTTACGACAAATATAAGGAAGCTGGCGATAAATGTTGGAACTACCTAAAGCACATTAGTTCCCTGACGCAATATCTTTGCATGGTAGTAAATACATACCTGTATATACACACGCGTTTTTAATAGAAAGTTACAGTAACAAGTCGAAGATATGTATAGCGATTCATAAACAAGTAGTTAGTTAGTTAGTCAAGAATAGGTTGATTACCAAGGTAATCGGTGGCTAGGCCAGTCTTGGCTCTTTAGAAAGCTAGCCTTTAAATGTGGTTAACACAGCATCAAAAAGTAGAGGTGATTTTTTTAATCGTTTGTGGTAAGAAACACAAATAATTGTTTTTCAGTCATTAAATTCTTATGAGGTTATGTCCCACAGAGCTGCTATGGCGAGCCCCGGAGTTACTGCGTGTGTACGTGCCCCCATATGGCACTCAGGCCGGCGATGTCTACAGCGTTAGTATCATCATTGAAGAGATGCTTACCGACGGGAATGGACCGTTCGCCAATGCGAGCCGAGAGTACTCCACTAAAGGTGCAACAACATAACAGCTAATTCGTTACTTGCATAAATAGTGTGACGTTATCAGCGAGTAATAACTCGTCGCTCGATGATAATTACCATACATGTTGTGTTAATCAGGCAAGTAAATGTTAGTAGGGAACAGAATAGGTCGGTGGTAGAGCCAGAAGGTGGTATCCGGGTATTATCATTGTTTTTCCGTTGTATTCTTTGGCAAGGTACTTTCTCCCGATACCTCTGGCCGACTTAGCCATACATACATACCGGTGAAATTTCTTTTTAGCAACGCTAATTAATATGCACTGGGGAAGTAAATTTGTGAGTGGTCTACCGGCGCCTGTTATAGAGCTGCCATCCTCTCCGTGAGTCGCAAACTGTCATTTGCCAAGCTGCGCGAGCGGCGTTGAAGTGCGGGATATAAATGCTTAATTTACTTTATTTGAATATTCATAACCCTTTACTTAATATCTGATGGTAAATTTATAAACTGTAATTTCGTACAGCAAATCTACATCTGCCAAACTTCGTAAAAATTAATTCACAAACGAGACAACAAATATAACTAATACGACTAATGTGATTTTCATTTCACGATCGCAGGATAAGAATTGTTTACTATTGAATTATAATTGTAGCCCCTCGATCTTATTTCACTTCCATTTTCCCTACACTGCCATGATTTCCGTGAAAGAAAAGTTCTTTAAGTTCTCACGGCCCGCCATCCACCATCCCTTTTTGATAATAAAAGTGATATACTCTCGATAATGCACCATGTTGGCTCCATGTTGGAAATGGTAAAATTCACAGGTGTCACAACACGTGCCTATTCTGTTCAGTGCATCTTCATTCATCGAAATATTACTGCGACAATCAATTCATTATAGATACAGATATTTTTATACAAACAAAACGAAGTAACAAAACACTGGGTGAGATATTTTTTTTCAATTTATTAGTGCAAACATATTGAAATAAAAGGTTTTTTTAATATTATATTTAGTAACGCGGAAAAATCTCGGAATTTGACATTTATAACAAGGTAAATTATTGGCCCTAGTGTTACCCTTTATCGCTCATTTTATCTCGCGATCCCGAATGTTATCGATCAAATTTGATAGATTCTTCTCAACGCCATTTCTTTTATCGTCGTTATACAAATGTTGAACAGCAATTGTCTTGAAAGTCAAAGAAGGGACGGCCCCACCATTTCGCCCTACTCTACCTCAAGTCGGCTACCCTGATGCGATCAGGGTGATGACAGAGAACTGTTGGCAAGAAGAACCGGAAAAACGACCACGTATTCAAGATATCTTAAAGACCATAAAAGCAGTCATGTAAGATGTTTTTCAAATGAGCACATGAAACATCTATATTGAATATTGTGGATTATACAAAATTCGTCCTTCCGTTCAGCCTTGGCTTATCCTTAGTGAATTACGCCAAACCAGATGACTAGCTCTTCGTACTTAAGCCGTTATTTATAGAGAATCCCATTCGATTCGATTCAGCTCAATTTTGCTGGCTCGTGAGTCGTTGAGAGATGTAGTATGGTTGACAGAAGTCACAGAGAAACCGATACCCCAGTCAAAGTTCACTGAGCGGACAAACTTGTCATTAACCAAAATGATTAGATCCGGTTATCCTCGACATACCAACAAACATTCCGCACGGAACAGTCCGTTATTTGAAGTCGAGTACCCATAATGGTTTAATTTATTAATCCCCGAGTTATGAAGAGGACCATTAGAACCGTTATAGATCTCGAGTATCTACAAATAGCGCGCGAAAATTCTATTTTCTCGGTTTTTGGCACCTATTTAGGGTGGATACCATAACTTCGACACTCGCATATTTCCCGTGAAGAATGATATCGATATATCTATCCATTTTAGAAATCGAGGGGAAATCACAGAAAAGCCGGCCTGTGAGTTAACTTTCTTATTACTTCGTTGGTTATTTACACGACTGAAAAAGTTAAGGACGTCAGCTTGACAAAGTGAGGAATCTTTTGTTCCCATTTTCTCATTTCACATATTAACCCCACTGCATGACATGGTGAGACGCTTTTGGTGGCAGGACCTAATTTCTGCTCCCGCACTCCCACTTTACTTAATTTGACGAAATGACGTAATCGTTGTGCAGACCATCTCAAGGAAAGACGCTGATGGAGCAAATGTTGCACCGGATCGAGAGGTACGCCACTGATCTCGAGACGTTGGTTGAAGAAAAGACGGGACAGTGGCTCAGCGAGAAAAAACGGTCGGATGATCTGCTTGCTCAAATGCTCCCAAAGTTGGTAAAATAAGATGGCGTGCGATCAAATGTATACAAAGACAGCGTATTATTATAAGTGAAAAAATTTCGCAATCGTCATCGCGACAATCGTTCATCTTTTTGTCGGTAACGTCCAACTCATTGGAACGCCTTGAGCATTTGCAATGTTAAAGATAGTTTACGAGCTAAATCGTTAGTCAGTAGATATAACTAAAAAGACAATAAATCGTCGGCTGTTTTTATTGTGTTATTACTCACTATTCTATCAACCATGTTGAGGAGGTGTGAGTATACAAAATTAATGTAAGAGTCGTTTTTAGCAACGAGTGCTTCTCTGTTTAGATAAAATAGTCAATAATTGCATTGTGATATAAAGCGGGGACATGGTGCTTCGGCTATTCTGGTTTCGTAAACGCCACATTTCGATGTCAGTGAGGCATTAGGCATAAAATTATACCAGGGACACTGATACTCTGTGTCAAATTAAAATAGAAAGGGCTCCTTTGGCGGGGTGGTTCATGGCTAGAGAGGCCGTCAAAAGCAGATTTCAGAGCCGCTCTACGCCTAATCATCCAATATTTAATAGTCAATAGATAACAATGGCAATTTATTGATGAAAACAAAAATCACTAAAATATCTTAATTGTGCTGTAAAATAAAAACCATATAACTAGGGATAAAACACATCTTGAAAATCACGTGATGTATATGTTCACAGGAATATGGTTTAGATTTGATATTAAAATCAAGAGCTACTTAGATGCTCGTAGGCTTGTTGCGTAACCTAGGGCTGACGCCCTACAAGAACGAATATTCTTGAATTCGGGGTGTCTCCTACGTTCTTATTCACTCCGTACGGCGACATATCGACACAGAAAACTGTCTGTTGTGAAGATACCAACCGTTTATTGATAAAATGATACATCTGTTGAAGCCTTATTGTCATTTGGTTTATTCGAGGACAATAGCGGATCAGCTGAAAATGGGACTACGTGTGATACCCGAGGAATACAAGTGCGTGACTATTTTCTTTAGCGATATCGTGGGCTTCACAAAGATATGTTCCCAGTGTACGGCGATGCAGGTCGCTAGCAATGTACAATATTTCTTATAATCTACGATTTACGGAAAAAAACTGACAATTCTCTTTCGAACTTTTACATTATTCAGACCTAATATGTGTTATGCTACAAGGTTTTGTAAAGGTGCTATCCAAGGTATTTCATATTTATATAGAATTGATTAATTTATTTTAAGTGTGTATTTTATTTAACCAAATCGCATTGTGTGGGATAAAACAATGCGATGTACATTATTAAAAAACTCCAAAAGTGGTCCGAGGGCATAAATACGTGACGCATTTCCTTTAGCACTACCCAGGTAGCATGCCATACATCCGGGATTCTCCACCTGTCGTGATTTTTGTGTTGTTTCAGGTGATTTTCGCGTTGTTTAAGGTGACATTCGTGTTATTTTAGGTGATTTTCGCGTTGTTTCATGTGATTTTCGCGTTGTTTCAGGTCATTGATTTGCTGAACGATCTTTACACTTGCATCGATAGCGTCATCACGGTATTCGATGTCTACAAGGTACAGTCTACTGTAACTCCATCCATAACTTAAAAACAACAGAAGACAATGATTGCCATGCATCTTTCCTCCGTAAATGAACACCAACTCCCTGTCTAGGAACGATCACTTTATAAGCTTATATCGTCAATACCATCGTAATCAAATGAATACGGTTTGAATACGGGGCAATACTAATTGTGTTTTCTATTGTATTATTGCGCAAGGTTTTTTATTCGACTTGCTCCAATCGACGTAGCCATAAGTAAAATTACCGTTTACGAGTGAAAATTATTTCTGGCAACACGAAGTAA
Source organism: Epimenia babai (assembly GCA_011762755.2). Taxonomy (NCBI): domain Eukaryota; kingdom Metazoa; phylum Mollusca; class Solenogastres; order Cavibelonia; family Epimeniidae; genus Epimenia; species Epimenia babai. The sequence continues at coordinate 8,513 of WURV02178211.1, forward strand.
TACTGGGAAAGTAATTTTGTGAAGGGCTTGTTGGGATCTGTAGGAGAGCTGCCTTCACCGAAGACTTGTTGTAAATCGGCATTTTACAGGCTACGCGAGCGCGTTCTTGGGGCAGTACACTTTTGAGACCACCATGCAGTTTAATCGCGTGTGACGTTAACAACATAACCTCATAATCCTAGTAACGTCACACAGAAAATTAGTACAGCTACAAATTATTTGTGATTTTACTCCGTTATTTGTTATATCCATACGCACTTATCGAAGTACCTTCGCATAAGACGCTAGTGATCGACTTGTTAGGGGCGTCGAATAGTCGTATTTAATAGGTATATAGCATAAATTTTTCTGATTAATTAAAAATTTTCGGGTGGTATTTATGCAACGAATAAAATAGCACGGAAACGTATCTCTAACATACTATTTTATTTTATTATTATTTATTATTATTTGAAGTGGCTGACATTTAGGCAATCTAAAATCTATGTACATGCCTGATGGCCACTAACTACTAATAGTAATAGTCAATAATCCATTTGAAACCGTTATCGAATATCAAAGCCGCTCCAACATAATGGAATAAGTTACCAGAAACCATTCAAAATGCCAACACACTCAATTCATTCAAACGTTTACTTAAAACCCATGTGTTTTAAACTATTATGTTTACTGTTCACCGTGTCTCATGTTTATACTTATTTTTCAGCGACGTAAAATGGGGCTTTAGAGACAATTCAGTTATAAAGCACCGAAAAATGTAACTTTAGTATTATTAATATTATTATTATTATTATCCCCACTTGTACTTGGTTAGGTCGAAACGATCGGAGACGCATACATGGTGTCGTCTGGACTGCCTAATCGTAACGGAGACAACCACGCGAGAGAGATTTGTACCATGGCTCTCGTTTTATTGTCCAAGATCAAGAATATCACAATTCGGCACATGAAAGATGTACCCCTAGAGTTACGCATCGGCGTCCACTCAGGTGCTTTTCTATTTTACAGTCGATCAATAGTTACAGTAGATCTATTGTTACAGTAGGTCAGCAGTTAGTTATAGTGGACTGCCAGTAAGAGCAATTAACTGGCTGGAAGGATCACAATTGACCACTGGTCAAAGCAGACAAGCAGTAACAGTCGGTGACAGGAGACAAGTTTTTTGTACTAAAAGAAACTGGAAAAAAAGTCTTTTAGGGGGATAAACTAGACGGATGAATAAGAGGTTCCAGTGTGAGAAATAGAGATTAAAAACTGGTCATGTTTTGTTATTGCGGTATGATGATGAGTGAAACTACGACCATGTTAATGTGCGGTTTCATGTGCGTTTATAATAATTAGGTTTTTAACTCGTTTAGGGTCTGTAGTAACCGGTGTCGTCGGAACGAAGATGCCGCGGTACTGCCTGTTTGGCGATACCGTGAACGTCGCGTCTCGCATGGAGACCACGAGTCAACCGATGAAGATACACATAAGTGAACAAACCAAGGTCATCCTCGATACATTCAACGCATTCCATGTCGAGTTACGTGATCGAGTCAATATAAAGGTAATGTGGCCAAATGGCCATGTGATGTATTGAATACCGGATTAAAAAGCTGTCATAAGATCGATAGTTCTGCAACAAGTACCAAAAGGAGGCAAAGATAATTATTCCGTCCGCTGGAATAGCTTATGTGGTAAAGTGCCAGTCTAATAATCAGAAAGTGGAGGGTTCGAATCACGGACAATGCTAATTGCGTTACCCGTTGTGTTCTTGGGCAAGGCCCTTTATCATCGCGGTTACTCTAGTCGAGTTAGTACAAAGGAAATTGATTTCTGGCGACGCAAATTAATATGCCCTGGGAAAGCAAAATTTGCGAGGGTCTCGCAAGGTCTTGCTAGCGCCTGTTATAGACCTTCCTAGTTGGCGCCAGTGGTGCAGTGATTAGAAGCGCTGCTTGCCATGCGAGAGGTTGCGAGTTTGAACCAGAATAAACCAGGGATTTTTTCCTGCGACTTCCACAATAGAAAATGAGTAAGATTTTCGTACTTGAATATCGAAAAAGATCCGTCGTGGAATGGCTTATTACAATAATACATTTGGGATCTTACAGGGCAATGTCGTACGTGCGACTGACATTTAATTATAAAGTAGCACCAAAACCTCGCCTTTACATTTTTTCCTTCCTAAATGACTTCCAAGCTATGCAAACGGCAAACAGTTTTTATATGAATAACAAGCTTAACTCTGTAGACTCTTCTAAAAAATCTATTTCTAACCCTGGCCTTTTAACTTTATCTGCCGGTGTCTAAGTGTATTTTCATTTTTGGGGGGATATTGCTGTACAGGTATTTTATGTCGCTAGCTTCAAGTCACTTTTTATTTTACTTCACTGACTAGATCGTATCTTTAGGCTGATATTTGGCATCAATTATTAATTAACTTCTTCCATACAATTCTTTCGGTTTTGTGCCAAATCTCTGGCTCCATTCGTTATACGGATGTGTGCATGTAGGGCAAAGGCCCCATGGTGACCTACTGGCTCCTAGGCGTTGACGTCAGTATGTTTCCGAGTGACTTTGGAAATCGCATAAATGCCGACATTCAAGAATCCGTCAGTTCTCGCAGCGTCAACGTCAAACGTCAGTCGGTTCGTCCTCGTCGACAGACCTGGAACCGTGACAGTCGGCCTGTAATCACGCTTGATGATGCTAATTGGATAGGACATGCGCCATGCCAGCATCTCGGTCAGAGTTGCTCACAGAAAAAAAAATCGCGGCCCCATCAACTATAAAACACTCAAGATAGAGCGCACCTAATTTTATCGGCAGTGACTATAATATAAATGACGCAGATATTTCTATTTTTATTTGCTTTACGATTGAATCGCACGCACTATTTTTATTTCTTAATGAATCTCAACACGGGTGTGCATGTGCTAACTAGTATTTTATAACATATATAAAATTTACTGAACTTTAATATAGCAAGTGACGACGCAGACCCGGTCTCTCATTAACTTCCGTACGAAAAGACAAAAAGAAACCCAAGTTTCCAAGAAGCAGATCTTTTCAAGAAACGTTCTATAGTTGGTAACTGCCGCAGGGCAGCTGGCGGTTGAGTGCATAAATCATTATAGAGTCGAGGTTTTTTTCCATTTTATAGTTTAGTCGGAATTTTATCAATGTGCATTGTGTTTGACAGATGCTATATACATTCACTTGAATCATAATATAATGCATTTTATGACAGCTTCCGATAACAGGATATTTTACATTGATGAAGGAATTCATGTCAACGTTGCATATGTATTAATGGAAATAAATGTGCGATTGTAATGTAATTTCGTTTTCGATAGTAATTTTGTTAGTCTGGCATGAATGCAAAACAATTGTGATGACTTAGATGATTTGGTTATTTACGTATTCGACCAGCCGTGCACTTTTGCTGCCATGGTATCATCTAGGCGTGTGATCTGCATCCGAAACACACCCATCCCGGTCAGTCAGAGGAAAGATGAAACTGCCTAAGCACACTCGGAGAGCCACTCACACGCCTTATATCATTGGCTCTGATTGGCTCTGATTGGGACTCGAACCAGAGATCGTGTCGGAATTGACTTTCTATACTCGGGCCACCTGATTTCTGTCGCTGGCCCGCTTCACTTTTTTGTCATGTATATATGTATATGTGATATATAGGCGATACAACGATTGGAAGTCGAACGTTATTGGACGTATGCCGAACTGAAATAGAGGAAGAGGAAGCAGGGAGTCAATGTTTAGACACGATTTTATTTGTTTAGTGATCAGTTTTACCTGTGATATTTTGATAGCTTTAAGTAGCACGGGAAAAGGTCAGAAATCATCTGGCAGCGTGAGATCGATATGTAGCGATCACTTCTCTTTCAGAGAAATAATAAGTTCGTTGCTCTAAGACTAAGAGCCCTATATGATGCTTACAGAGTCTGATTAGAAAGCTCTACGAATACTTAATAAGTTACATAGTTTCCACACAGTTTATTATGGACATAACCTATTCGACTCGTCGAAACTATTGAAGGGAAACATAATAATAATGGGTAACAAGGGAAACAAATCCCTGCTCAGTGGTTGGCAGGGGAAAGAAATCTTCTGAATGGATACGAAGGGATACAACTTTGTTAAATAATTGGAAGCCGCCATCATGGTCGTCTGCTTCAACGTAAAGGCGTTTTTAAAAAATCGGTAGTTGTAGCACCCCTCTGCCTTGGAAGTTTGAATAAACAAAATTAACGTTGTATATATTATAATATCAACGTCTAGTTCACCAGCAGTCGAATTCTATGCCATTTGTGTAACCACATTTGGAGTATTCCAATAATTGACATTCAATTTACGATAGTATACTGTCCCAAGATCTTTGACACGTTGATCGCCATCACGCTATGGCGGGGTCGGCTCTCAAACGGTTGATGACTGAATATAAACGTTAGGGGTTATATAAATTAGTTTTAAATAGCGCTTAACCAGAGACGAAAGCACCAATATCAATCTTCTGGCTAACGCATAATTATTCTGAAAGTATACCAAATAGAATAAAGATTCTGCATTCAAAGCAAATGTTACTACATATTCAAAAAACGTCTAGTTCCGTGTGGTCATCGGGTGTCATGACAGGCCACTAGTGAAACGTACGTTCACATTCATGATTGTTTGGGACGGATAGATGTTTGCAATTTTAAATTATTGCAATATTATGAGATGTAACACTGAATATGAAACCATTGCAATTGTTTGAAAAATCTTTCAGTAATATATTACCCATTAATCATTATATATAAGTATTAAGTTAAGAGAAAAGTCAAAGCTCATGAAAAAAGTTTAAAATTGTATATCAGCAAATTATACTGGATAGAAATAAACGGATGAATTTATCATATAGAAATGAACGAAACAAAAAATGAATTTTAAGTGAATTCTTTTTGTTATCAGATCTGACTACTCTTCAACTTATGATTTGTTATCTGATTTTTTGATACTTTGAAAAAGTTTTCTACTGGTTAGAGTATTCCACTTTCATTAGGTCAGTAT
>WURV02178233.1:0-13564 GCA_011762755.2 Epimenia babai
TCTCTTAAGATTAGCATTAGCTCATGGGGGGTTAAAAATTGATGGGTAGTCATCATTAATAATACACGACAGCAGAAGTACTGGAGATATATGTGTAATATTCGAATGCATCGATGAAAACTACGACAAAGAACAGCCAAAATCGGCATATTTGCAACACACAAAATAAAATTTAATGGCGAGTGATCATGCTTTATCGTTACATTACGAGCAATATAAAGTCAAACATACAGTAAATACTTTTAAGGAATGGAGTGTTCCTACCGATGACATCACTCCTGTGACAAATCTGTCAGCAGATTAAGTTAAAATGACTTATCACTTGCCGTGAAATTTTTTGGGCAGGCAATGGTTAACTTGCCCGATACTGTATTTTGAGTGCATGCTCTGTGTCGAACACTGCTAAGTCTAAGCAACATTCAGACTATACATAAAGACGCTTTATGCTCAAAAAACGCCAGAGCTGGTATACCGCTTGGGGCAGGAACTGAACCAGGGACCTCTGAATTCAAGGTCAAACGCTCTAACGGCTATGCTAACCGCCGCCATGACACAACTGGTTTTTAAACCACATTAGTACTATTAACTGCATTACGATAGTCTTTGCTCATGTAGTAAGTACGTATATCAACAGCTAAGCTAACAACTACACATAAATCGGAGATATTTTGTTTGATTTGTTTTAAACTAAGACAACTATAACCTTAAAACTTACTTCTAGACTTGGTATAAATCGATCATCGAGTTCAATCACTGAGAGACTTTCCACACGAGCGTCTAGCAAGGCCCTCGTGATCCCGCCGGGCCCCGGGCCAACCTCACAGACGTGGATACCCCGCAAATTCCCGGCACTCCTCACAATTTTACGCGTCAAATTCATATCCATCAAGAAATTCTGAGCCAGATGCCGTCGCGAACGCAACTTGTACATTTTAACAACCTCGCCGATCGTTGGTAAGGGAGGTAATTTACTATACATTGTGCTAACTTTTTATGCCAATGTATAATTAGGCCACGGACACGATTAAACTAGATAAATATGCACCGAGGTTGTGGATGGAAAATTTACCATTCAGAAATGCAACCTTGATTGTGGTTAAGGTCAACATTATGGTTAAAAAAATTCCGCACATAGTACATTCTACATGTCAATAGAAACAAGCCTTCCCATGATGTTTATGAACAGAGATTACCTCATAACAGTAATACGAATATCGCCAGAGTCATTACAGGTAATGAAATTTATTGCTGGATATTGGACAGATCCGACGCTTGGTAGACATTTTATTAGCGTCAACTAGACAACCGCAGAAAAACAAGTCGAGCATGTCGCTGGAGGTTCGCAGATTGATTATTTTTGTGAGATCCGGACATCATGTGAAAATTTCTTCTGCAAGAACCTACAACACAGTACAAAGTAAAAGTAATGAACTAATGATACAAGAAGGGGAAACTATGGGCATCACTGTACAAAAATATATGTCTGATAAACTATACTGCCAGCATATAAAATATGTGGTGGAAAATGATATAGAAGTGGCCAAAGAGGCCTCAAGACACCCACCTGAATATTTGAAAAAATATATAATATAAACAAGGAAAACAATTAAGAAAGAATTAAAAATTTTGAATAGACCACAAGACGTGTCTAAAATACCCAATTATTAGTGGGGAGTAAGGGTCAAAATTCCCGAAGTTGGAGTTATGGTTCACGTTAAGAATAATCAAAATCTTCTACTTATAACACTCATTAAATACTCTATTATTAGGATAAACTATTCTAATAAGTTAACGTTTGCCTGTTTCTCAATTTATTCCACGCCCTGCCTGGCAAAGTTGAAAAAAATAGTACAAAAAGCGGATGAAATGTTTGGTACCGCTTGCGTTGGTTGTGACAATGGCGGCGAAAATAGGTTTCGATTATTTGGTGGATTTAGATATGTTAATTATCCGATGAGTACAATATTATATAACATATCCAGCTACTTGTAATTGATAATTTAACAACCTGACACGTGCAGAATGGTGGCTCTAAATCATCTAATGATTCCTCGTTGTGGATGTTCTTGCATTTAACTAGTCTAATATCTTAAAGTTACCTGTGGTTCTTAAAAGGACCTGAATGCCATCACATATAACCAAGACTGTGTTTGTAGTTTGGGTACACTTTTTCACTGAAAATCGTTGCAAGCCAGTTGCGTGGAAGCAATAAATCAACTGCTGATAGAATCAACGTGCGACTGCAAAGTGAGAATAATTCGAAACGACGATACTGCATCACAACTTGAAAGTTACGGGGAAAGTTGTAAACTTTGCAGATTCGAGATCATTATACAAGCCACGCCCACATCGATTTCAGACACTCAACTTCAAGAAACAGATTGACTACTATATATCGATGTATATTTATTGTATTAGAAGACTGCAGTGAACGCATAGACGCATATTTTTCATCGAAATCTAATTTTTTGATAGACACAATTTAATTACGGGTGTAGGACCTGTTTGTTATATCCTCGCTATGGTATGGCGCATTCGTCATATTTCACACAATCTGACACTGTGTAGTGCGTGGAAATATATGAGATCATTACACTAAAGCTATTTTTATCCACGCGTTGACGGATGATGGGTTAAGCATTTCGTATTTTCGGAGTACAACCTTTTCGATCGAATATTAGACGAACGAGTTAAAAACACTTCCTAGTTCTTAACTTTTGGCGCGCTATTAACGCGTCCATATCGCATATATCCGATAGTAATATGAAGTCAGTTCATTGGTTAATTTTCGGCGTTCGTGTAATTCTGTTGGTCAAAACACCTGTCACTCAATGATCTAAAGAACTGGGTCAGCTAAATGTTCAAGATTACCTGTTCAAATATAATGGACTCGCGTTAAGAATTTAGAACGCATGGAATTGTAATATATTTACAGGGAAACCGGATGTATCGAAGTTAGCGACGATGGAGAAATCTGTACAAAACAAAGATATTTTTACATCTCTGGATGCTATGTTTATCGCCATTTCACTGATTACGTATTTAGCGGCAATTTGCACAGGTAATCCAACCGAGGCTGTATTTTGTTTGGTATTACGACCAGTGTCTTTTTATTAATCATTGACATCATACTTTTTGCAAATTGATCCATTAAAATTTATTTAATTGTGTAGTTAACTGGAATAACATAAACCTGATTTATACATACTAATTTCTAAACCCGCTGTCTATTTACTGCTTGGTGGATCATGGGTAAATCGCATATTTCAAATGCACATTGTACAATCTGTCAAAAGCCATAAACACTATGGTTTATAGAATGCAAAGGTAAAGTTATAAACCACTAATGATGCCAATTGTTACAAGCATGTCTCTTGGAATTCCCATTTCACACTACATCGTTAATGTTACTTTCACATCCCAGGGCTGGACCAAATTTCTGTAATTATATATTCATTACTTATTTAATATATCTTGTATTCATATTATATTGAAAATGAAATGAGTTGTATTTGATTAAAGCGTACTTATTGTTTAGCTGTCCAGCACTACAATGACTACATCGGTAAAGGCTGTGAATAGCCAATGCCTCTAATGTTATAGCTAGTGTACTTAAATGTTTACATTATGTTCGATCATGTACAGCACAATATTGATGCACTTTTACAGATGTTATTGTCGCCATTAACTTGTTGGATATGGGACATGTCTCATGGGGAATTGTAATATTGACCATATTTGGAGTGACGTCAGTTGTCATGGCGATTGTGAGTCTATGTTGGTACTTTACCGAGGCTCCAGAAGAGAAGCGATGTATGAAATGTTTGACACACCTGTTCTGCCTCACACCTGTCTACAGGTTTGTCTAACCAAAAACCTCACATCCAGGAACTACGTAGCTATTGGTGATGCATCTGTCAGTAAACCATTGTTCAAGTTAAGCCTTCCTTACATGGGATAACTAATAATAGTAGAAAAGGGAAATGCTTTATTAATGGTATCAACAGTTGGCTACAATGTTGCCTTCTTATAAGCAATAACCCACACCATGACAGTCTTAATATTCAAGCAAGAAGATTTTGCTGGTTTATCTGTAAAGGTAAAGTACAGCATTTATAGACCGCAAGTATCAGCCAATAAAGGCTTTCAGATGCGCTTCACAATAGCTTACAGCTATATTCAGCACCTATACAGTACCTTCAACACTCGCATACCACCCCATCAAAGATGATATCGAGCATTCACCCATTTTGGGGATGGGTTTACTACAGCAATTTTTTATTGCCCTCACACTCATCTGATATTAAAATTTCTCTTTCTTCTCTTTCCCTTACTGATGTACCAACTTAGTTTTCATTACATGTCTTCTGTTTCTTTCTCTTGACAAGTGCTATAATACTCGTGGTGTGAGGTATGCACTGTAAGGATCAGAATCGGGTATAAATGACTTGCTGAGGATCATCGCAGAAAAGGTGACCGGTGGACGGTTTCGAACCCATGACCTCTCGGTAACGAGTCCTATCCTCCTACCACTCGACTAACTGCTTTCTGACTTCTTCCTGGAAAGATGCTAATATGTGCGGAGTCAAAACTCGCCTGAATTGCTGGGTTCAGCCACTGCAAGATTGCCACCCAGGGTACCTACTGCACATTGAAGCAATACATACAGAGGTCATAGACTCATGCTGTTATATTCCACGATACAATGACGGTGTGGCGGCAGTTTACTACTGCCTTTACAAGAATGTGTCACGAGGTCATTGCTGTTTTTATTACAGGTATGTAGATGCGATGACACGTGGCATAGACGCGCAGAGAAGCTGTGATAAACACAGCTGCGAGGTGTACTTCCAATCGGTGAGGGACGCGGGTCTAGTGCGACTGATTGAAGCATTTCTACAGTCTGCTCCACAACTGGCGCTTCAGCTTTATGTCATGATATCCTTGGATCTCTATGGCAGGATCATGTGTTAGTCTTACATTTACCAAAGTTATAAATTAGGCTTCTGAATGCAAAATATATGCTTGAATTTCTATGGCAGCATCATGTGTTATACATTTACCCAAAATATTACTTCCAAATGCAATTGAAACATATTTATGGATCTCAATGGCAGGATCACGTGTTAGTCATACATTTATCATCAAGTTATTAATAAGCCTTTCAAATGCAATAAGATCAATTATGATTTCTAAGACCGAACAGTCTTCACTTTCTTGGGAGAGGCATATTTATCTGCCTCCTGTATACAGATGTAGATCTGCCAACATTCCTAGTTTAAAGACACACCAAAAAGGGAAATTTTACTATATAACGTTGCAGTTTGAGCCACTTTGGTGATGCATACGTAAAGGTAACACACCTTACAGGGCCTAGTTACAATGATAAGTATAAACTAGAGCTTTAGTATACAAGAATTCTCAGTCCTAGTCTCATTACTGGCACGGATATCGGATTTAAAATGATAAAGACTGATACTCGTGTCCGCAGGGCTGTCAGTGTCGATGTCAGCCATTTCGATCGGGTTCGCGATGGCGGGTCATATCTCAGGCAAGCATCTCATCTACGACAGATCTCTCGAGATCCTCTGGCCGCCCGCAGTTGTGCTGCTTGTCTGGCACATGTTGATGGTTGTGAGTCGCATCCTCGCAATCGTTGTGTTCGCCCACGCCTTCGCTTACTGGATATTCGTCGCTCTAGGTCGTTCCTGCTGTAGTCTTAAGCGATTTTGTGTAATTAACGATAACTGTACGTGAAACGGACGGCTTGTGTGCGAGTATAGCTTGGGTTATCGCCTTCAGCGCCGGTCTTATATCAGAGTACGGAATTCACGGCAGTCCGGACCACTATCAACGTCTTTCTGTTTCCTGACAAAAATGGTTTATACTGACATGCTCCTAAGTAATAGATAAATATATATAACATGAAATTTGAGTCGGTTGCAGAACTCATAAGCAGCTGTATGAACGGCTGAAAATTACGTGTAACATCTACTTTGATGGTCTTAGTGATGATAGTGTCTGTTACTTCACACTCCCTTGAATGGCCATGTTGTGTTTGTTTGATTTCATTATATAAGTTATAAAATTTAAGTATAGTATTTTTACCCAATACTTTTTACTATTAATGGATGGTTTCAACAGCTATTCGGTTCAGGCCCAATATCTTAGACACTCATAAAGAAATGTATCAAATGTGTACCCTGCTGTAGACTGGTGTGCTCCAGGAATTGGTGACAAATGACTTGGCTATGAGTGAAAAATATGTAACATATAATTTACGATTGAATTTTACGCAACCGATAGTGTCAAACAATCCATGCCTTCAAACCACATTCTTGAACCATACACCTCTCAACTTCATCCACTCAACCAGTGTCTACATATGTGCTTTTTGTTACAAGATCTATGATGCATATAGTTTATAAAGGCCAAAGTAGATATGGTTGGATCTACTAAATTGTGAGCCTTCAAATCTCGAGGCCTTAAATCTTTACGTAAGCATCCGCCCGAGGCACGTGGCATCTCCAATCCTATTTGCAGCGTGCTATATCTTGCGTCATTACACTTACTTATAAATTATATGAAACATACCTTGTTATACTATGTATCCAGGAATTCACTGGTCAGCCATGTTCGTTTGGCTCTGCATTGAAAACAAGAACTCTCCTCGAAATCCATGCGCTGCCCGTGGCCTTGACCTTATCACGAGCTACGTGCACATCTTCTGCTTCTTCAACCGTCGCTCCGGCCACACCCGTCTACGAGTCTTCATCTATTATCTCATTGTCCTCATCGAGAATGCGCTGTTTGTTGGTCTGTGGAGTGGCTTAAAACCAGACGGATCCAACCCGACGGTCATCATCATGGTCGTCGTGTTTGGTGGCTTTCTACTTGGTTAGTCTCCCTTATTTCATCATCATCATCTCTCTATATAGCCATCACCTTCAATCTTTACTGTCTTAGATTCGTAAATGTATAGGGTGGGTTGGCAATCTCAACCAATGGCATGACTGGACAAAGGTCAGTTGTCTGTCCAGTGGTTTCCTCAATGTATATAAAGCTAGGAATATTCATTGACATCACAATCATCACATTATAGGCTAACTTCAGAACTTTAGAAATAATCAATAATTGGTTTTTTACATAAATGTAGCACATACGTAAATGTAGCACATACGTTAATGTAGCACATACGTAAATGTAGCACAAATGTAAATGCAGCATATATGTAAATGTACGATTTACGTAAATGTAGCACATACATGCATCTACATACATACACATATATACATACATGCATACACCGTATACATCATGCAGCCCTGAAAAAACCACCACCTGCATTTTTTGCATTTTCATGTGTTATTCAGGAGTACTGCTGATGTTTCTCTACTACGGTTGTTGCCATGACGGCGGACGTTTTATAAAGATGACCGCTCCCTTCTTCACACGCAACCCACGCCTCCCATCACAGGTAGCCAGGTTTCATCGTTAAAACAGAAAACATGCATACATCTCTGACAGTGTGATCCATTAGAGAAGGCTCTCACTCATCGTTTGATGACATAAAAATACATATGGTAGTATATCCATATACGCATACAGCTATTGTAATGTATAGGGGTGGTGCTACTTGCCGGTTTGCCACTATTAACTGTCATTTTCCGTTAACTGGTCATTAAATATATGGGCGGTTAACCGTCGTACTCAATATAGCAACTTTTATTGTGCAAAACTGTATTCTTTTAATTGTTTTAACGACTTGTTTAAATTAGCTCACTATATGGAAATTCTATTACTGTCTGTGAGAGATTTGAGAGTTTAAAAGCCTGCGCCCCCTTTCAACATGCCATAATTCAGCAGATTACCCATGATTTATTCTTTTCCGTTGGTACATACAAATGATACAACGTATTGCAAGCTGCCCACGCTGACTCAGATATGCGAGTTTCTTTTCTTTGCAGGGCAACACCTACAGGAGGAATCCTTCACCGAGTGACTTGTCTGATGAAGATCTAGCCAAACGTGGCGGAGCGAAACGATACAAACGTGAGAAACCTGCGAAGAAGAACGAGAGGACCAAAGAGTCGACGTCAAGCACAGCGTCCAATGAATATCTCATCAAAAACAACACGCGACAACCGAGCGAAAATGACACGCGTAATTACAATTATCTGCCAGATAGAAATAAGAATGGCCGACCTAATCAGTTATATACAATCACTACATCCGTATCAACATATGAGCAGGGAAAGTCGCCTTCTGCATCCTCAGGGAAGGTGTCGATATCGCCCCTGGATGCTTCTAAATTGTGGGAGGCATCAACGGACCGATGTGGCGAGACGGAAGATAAACGATATTACGATAGTACGGTTGATGAGATGAAGGGGAAAAAGGAATGGATGGATAGTGCTAACATCGGACGCAGCGATGTGAAAGTTTCAGCTTTTGGTTCGCGGCGACATGAAATGCCATTGTCACTATCACCAACTGAGAAAAAACAGGTTGGTCGATCTGCCAGGCGAAGTTGTGAGTCAACCGCCACTAATTCATATGACCCCGACGATAAATTTGTTGATCGAATGGAATACAAGAGACGCGCCATGGCGAATAATGAAAGTGCGCTTTATTCAAAACTTGATACGAGCAAGTACCCAACCGATGACCCGGATCTGGAATTCGATGGCCGGGTAGGTATCCACGACTCTGTAATCTCGAAAAGAAATGGCGAACGATGCAATGATTCTATAACCACACCGATGAGACAGAACAGAGGGTTTGGGTCACCGACAAGGGATTACATTGATCCGACGAATGCCATGTACAGGAAGATACTGAAAGGCATTGCCAGACCCCGAGAGAGTATTGAAGAATATGCCGCTTCGCCCTATAAGCCATCCGACAGAGTTGGTGGGTCATCAAACCGGACTTTGGCATCGTTAGCTCAGTCGTATGAAGAAAGGGGTGCGGGAATCTCAAAGACTACCAGTAAAGAACAGCTTGATGAGATCACGCGACAAATGTCGTCTGGCAATGATTCCGATTACAGCGATGAAATTATGAGTTATTTGGACTCTGAGGGAGGTTGTGAGAAGGATCGTAAGACTGATGACAAGAGGTATTACAATATGGGTGGTGACAGCATGAGTAGAAAGGAACCTTGGGGTGGTAAAGCCAGCCTCAAAGATGGGGGAACAGCTCGAGATCATGTGGGTCGGGAAAATGGATCGGGAAATCATCGTAAACCATGGGATGAGGTGATGGCTGATATGGATAAAAACACGCCATCTTTAGAACACGTCGATGCAATAAGACACGAATATGTCCCCGGGAATGACATCCTTGGTTCTCTAATCAGCAGTGGCAACAAGGTCGGGTCTGTAGGCATTCACAGAACGGAGTCTGTGTCGCAACCAGGAAATGAGGTCATGAAGACGTTAATTAGCGGTGTGGATAAGGGCGTTGCAAGAGATCCAGCGCGTAAGGTCCATCCTCTTGCTGAGAAACATGATGATGGGTCTTTAAAGACTAAAGCGAAACCACCGATAGATCCCAACAGCCGCATGAGGGGTGTCTCTGGACGAGCGCATGTAAAAGATCAAGATCTAGTAGATCGGTCTAATTCGTTGAGAAATGCGGCTCAGCTGCAGAAAGTGTACGTGCCAGGGAATGAAATTCTTCAGACTTTTGTGTCAGAAGATGGAACCTTAGTGTCTGAACAGGAACAGTTAGGTGTGCAAAACTTCGAGCCCGAAAGGAAGGGTAACTCCGTGATGCAAGAGTTGGTATCGTCGTCGCACCCGGAGAAACCTCATGAGACAACGATTGATGCTCGGATTGGTGACAGTAAAGAGAATGATTCAGGATATAAGAAGGGTAGTAGATCAGACAGAGGCAGGCAGTATCAGCGGCGCCCATTCGGTGCAGTGAACCAACCTAGTGTCCGGTTATAAGTGCAGTAAATGGGGAACATAGTTGATATATCTACCTTCTGGTGGTTGTCTGTCAAAGCACCTAAGTATTCATGGGTATTGGTATGTAGTGATTCCTGTTCACCAGTTAGGCACTTAAACGTTTGCTTTACGCACTGATGCAACGGTTAGAAGGGCGCCTTTCATGCACGAGATCATGACCTTAGATCCACACAAACCAGGGGTCTTTCCTGAGCCTACGTCTAAATACGAGCTGAAATAAGATTTTCATGCATGATAATAGATTGAGAATTAAATCCAAGTGGGTTATTGTAGATAAGAATGAAAGTTTTTGTAAAACAATAAATATTTTGAGTGTGACTTACATTTACTGTAACGAGAACACTAGCACTAAAATCTGGAATTATAAAATCTTATGAAAATGATAAGCAGTAATTTGTTCCCCCATGTTTATACACACCATTAAATTAATTCGCATATTTGCACCATACATCTGTTAATTCCTCTCTCTTTACCTGTATACATTCCCTTAGTTTTATCATTACTAGACCGTTAATATTTTTTATCCGTTTTACTGTCGAGTAAACTATAATATGCAATGCTCTTTGTGCCATTCTGCTTCGCTTTTTGTTGTATGATTGTTGCATAGTGGCTTTTGAATGCACTGTGTAAATAATGCAATACAATAATAATAATTTGTATGTTGTTTTTGTTTGGGGATGGGGAAACGTTTAGATGCAAACTTCAAACTACGTGTCACTCACGCCAATACATGTCTTTATAAAATCAATCTTTATGCGTGTACTATAAGGCTAAATTTAGGCTTACAATAGATTGATTGTAATTTAGCCTCGTTTTAGTGTTGTAAATAGAGTTATACCTAGGGCTCCATAAAATTGTCCATTTTTCATCACAGCCCAACCCCGATTTTCGGTGCCACTGCAATTTTTTTATTCGAGAATTTCGTCCCACAATCCTATTTCATACTGACTTAGGTAACAAAACTTAATGTACCGTGTTTTCCCGCTTTTTCCACGTATGAACAGCCATGCCATTTGGAACATTTCGCGTATTACATAAACTAACCCAAACCAAAACTATTCACTTAAAATTAATGACTTCACTCGAATGAGTCAATATTACATGTCAGCGGGGCATGGCGGATGCCCTAGTCTACTAAGAGTTAAGAAAAACGGACAATTCATTTTATGGCACCTAGGTTATGTATGATATTTTAATTAGCCCATGTACACCACACCTGTAATAGCAATGGACCATATTTGGCCTATAAGCCAAAGTTCCCCCCCCCCCCCGTACCTATTCAAAATCGTAAATAATGTAATAGTTTTACATTATTGTGCATTAATTTTATTACATGCTGTGCTAGTGTGATACATCTATGCACATTAGAGGTAAATAATTGTTATGTTTAAACACTGGGTTATCTTGAAAATTCAATGTGAAAAAGCGTATATGCGCATTTGATCCATTTATCTTAAGAGATTTTGGGAAACGGGTTTACTCCAGCAGTCGGGAATAAATGACTTGATCAGGATCATCGCAGAAAAGTTAACAGGTTGGAGGTTTTGAACCCAGTTTCAATACTGGGTTGTCTTGAAAATTCAATGTGAAAAAGCGTATATGTGCATTTAATCCATTAATCGCAAAGATTTGGAAACGGGTTTACTCCAGCAGTCAGGGATAAATGACTTGATCAGGATCATCGCAGAAAAGTTAACTGGTGGGAGGTTTGAACCCGTGACCTTTCCGTTAAATGATCGGTGCTCCTACCACTCGTCTAACAGCTTCCCCTACAGTGGACGCCAAATCATATGTGCACTGTATTGTTAGTGAATACTTTAACTGAATAGAGCAATTAATTCTATTTTATTATCTGTGTTTCTTCCCTTAGTACATCCACTAATACAACATAAGTCGGTATTTACATCATGGCCCTTTCACCAATTAACCCTTTGGACACAGGTGGCTATGTCTTACATCATTATATAAATAACATTCTCTGACAACAGCGTGGAAAGGGTTAGGGCCAGAAATGAAATTGCGTATGACCCTACAAAAGGAAGGGCCCTCAACAACCATGTTATATTTCCCATCAAACTTTGATTAAATGTAATAATATGACGGGACCTGCAACTATCTTTCCGCAATATAATAAAATTGAAGAATCCAGCAGAAAATCGTTCGAAGTTAAAACTAAGCCACAGTCTCTCTTTCCATGTTGCTGTTAGTAGCACCACTGTATTATTTTATCTAATTACTAGTATTTATTAGTACATTGTAGTTACAATATGTAGTTTCTAAATAGGCCTTGTATATATACATATCACCCCCATCCCTATTCCCCCTTGATGCTACATACGCACTGATCACGTGTGCTTATATACCTTTATACATTATGCAATACATATCCTGTGTGTCGTCTTTATATCACTTCTAACTTTAATTTATTACTTGAAGGTGCTTTTATTGCATGGTGCCTTTTACAAATTCCACTTCCCGAATATTCCATCAGCCTGTTTCTTGAAGCCTCACTTAAGGCTCCACGTAAAATGTCATATATAATGCTAATTGTGCAGTGTTAACATTACCAGCTGTTGCCGGTACCAGTCTAAGAGCTGGCACTCTATAAGGGACGCCCATTAAATTACTCTAAATAATGAATATTAATTCCCAAATTATATATTGCAATGGTATCAAATCTTTGCCTTCTGTGGGACCATGTCCAGATTACTACCAAAGGCATTTATTTCTATGTACCTAACCTAATACACTGATATTTTGAATACTATTCATACAAATAATTTGTTATATGTGAATGCGAGATAGCCAGACCCATCGTGATGCCTGCCAGACCCATGATGATCTGGTATGGCCTGAACTAATGACCTCTACCTCACCAGCTATAAAGGCACTCCCTATCTGCCATTGTAGCTTCTTTCACCTAAAATCTACAGACCCAAGCATTAATCATGAGGTGAATTTTGTATATTGAACTGTGCCATTTACATTTACATATGTTTATACATTTTATTTTTCGTAGTAAAATATATTTAACATTAAAATGAAATACCTTGAGTTACTTTAATTTAAGTATTTTATTAAGGTATGAATCATGTAATAAGAATTTTGATAATTATCTTGCTGTCCTTAGACTAAATTCAACTCATTTACTGTCTCATTGAAAATAATCCAACTCAACTCACTCTCGTTGGATTTTTGCTAATGCATTTACACTCCCGCAGCTAATCATTTGAAAACTTCACCAGAATCGGCAAAAGTGTATATATATATATATATATCCCTTTGAAATGACAAAAACCACACACAAAATGATTTAAAAGATCAATCGCCTTGTCCTAACATTACACATCATCCACCTAACGAAAAACAATGTGACGTGTTAACTCCCCAGCACTATATATATATATTATTCATTGTATATACAAAATATACATTTCTAATAATCTGATTATGCAGCCTCAAAATCTTATACTATTGTAACAGATTACATATATATATATATATATATATATATACATGAATACGACACAGAAAGTAAACTATGTAATCATATCCCAAACCCTATTTCTCTGTGTAATTTCTAGTTA
>WURV02178244.1:0-13563 GCA_011762755.2 Epimenia babai
GAGATCAATAAAAACCGCCGCTGTTATTTTTCCAGCATCATTAGCATCTGTAATTTTTTCAATTAGTTCCATTAGCGCAAGAGATGTAGAGTGAGATTTGCGAAAACCATATTGACCCTGGAATAAAATATTGTTTTTAGCCAGAAATGACATAAGTCGACTGTTAAAAAGTTTTTCTATGATCTTAGAGAACTGAGGTAAAAGAGACACTGGTCTATAATTAGTAAAATCACTTGGGTCACCCGCTTTGAACATAGGAATAACTTTTGCAATTTTAAGCTTGTCCGGAAAAATACCAGTTTGGAAGGATAAATTACATATAAAACTAAAAGGAGTAGAAACAACACTCTTGAGATCCTTTACAAGAGACATATGAACATTATCACAATCGAGTGAAGTTTTGTTTGCACATGAGTTGATAATACTATACACTTCATTTACTGTTACTGGCTCCAAAAACATTGTATTCACATTTGATGTACCGAGGTAATTTTCGCATTTTTCATCTGTTAGTGGAATTTTTGAAGCTAGTTGGGGACCTATATCAGAGAAAAAAGTATTAAATCCATTAGCAATCGTCTTTTTCTCATCCGTCAATTTGTTGTTACACAAGAACTCTTTCGGGAAATTCATTCCATTTTTTTTCTTTATCAACGAATTCAGTAATCGCCAAGTTTCTTTCATGTTATTTTTATACTTAATTAATTTGGTACAATAATATTCTTTTTCAGCTTTACGCAAAATGGAGGTCAACTTGTTTTTGTATTTTTTATATCGAGATTCATTTGTATTAGAACGATCTGATAGAAAAGTTTTGTACAATAACTGTTTTTTACGACATGCGTTTTTAATGCCTGTAGTTATCCAAGGCTTATGGTCATTACAATGCTTACTTTGAAATTTTTTTAATGGGCACACATCCTCAAGAATACCATTAAATACATTGCGAAACATATCATACGCATGATTTGGATTGGTACACGAGTACAAGTCATCCCATGACTGTGACGCCAGTGATTGCTGGATATTATTCACTGATTCGCTATTTATTACACGTTTAAATGCTACATCTGGCTCAATATTAGTGGTAGATAAGTAATCACAAATCACTAACACCGGTAAATGATAGGAAATATCGTTAAAGAGGATTCCACTGTTAATAGTGGCACACAATTCATTTGCAAATATATTACCAATACGCGTAGCGGAATGATTGGTTATACGAGGAGGTCTTTTAATTACTGGATACATACATCTACAGAACATATTATTTATTCAGTTATTTATGGTTCACGCTGGGCAATTTAGTGGAGAAAAACGTCCATAATTAAGACCATTAATCAGCAAAATATCAAATTTCAAATAGGTCCTTGCTTGACCGTCTCACTCGCCGAGTACGTCAATGTATTTTGCGTTATTGCGCCATCGTTTTTTTTTTCTCGCGTGAATTGAATACAGAAAACGAAGTAAAAAAGGTAAAGTGAAACGGTCTTTGGTAGCTATTCAGCGCATATACAATACCTGCGACACTCACATATCACCCTGCCTAGGACAATATCGAGCATCTACCCATTTTGGGTAGGGGGTTACTCCAGCAATCGGGTATAAATCACTTGCTGGGGATCGCCGCAGGGTAGCCGACTGGTGGGAGGTTTCGAACCCGCGACCTTTCGGTTACGAGTCCGGTGTTTCTACCACTCGGCTAACTGCTTCCCCTACATTGTCTGTCTGTGAAACACGGTGCTTGAGCTACACTCGGCGAATATGATATCTCGATGGGCAGTTGGGTTTCACAAAATGACCGGTATGGATCGAAGGGAGCGAACCGTACCAGTAATTTTACACGCGTGATGTCTTATCTACGATCAAGGCGATATCGAAGTTGGACGTCAATCTGCCGCGGCGCCGATATAGGTCTCGAAGGAGGAGTAAGATAGGTTGACGCGAGACGGCCCACCATGCTGATAGAGTGGTTTATGACGCATTAAGGCGCCTTCTGTCGGTGTTTATATATTGTATTGGTGCAGACAAACTCGCCGTTATCATATCTCTACGCTAAGTCCAGTTTATGAAACAGCGCAACGACTCCAGCATGTCATATGTTTATGAACAAATATGTCATATTCTTATACCAACAAGTGCAAAACAGGATTGAATTCGACGTTATAAGGAAGTGTTTGCTATCGACGAACCTCCTGTTAAGCTTAACCCGATAAACAATAGGCTGATTGCGTAATCACGCGATACAATCGGTGGGATGCGAAAAGTTTGAGAGAATCAAGGGCATGTCGATATTTTTGACAAATATCCGCCTTGATTTTTTTGTAAATGATTACGTTATCAGTTAAAACTACGTATTATCGTTCATTGAATTGTAATAGCCTACAGTCCGACGATAATAATACTGAGAGATTTCTAGCAACAAGATATAAGAATATCCGATCAGGATACAATTTGAACGGATACGATAATAACTATAGAAGAATTACAAAATTTTATGTCGTTGGTTTTATTTGTCAGTCATTTCAACTAAATATTGTTATAGATATGTGGGTAGTTGCCGTGTTTGCTAGATCGAATATAACGAAAAGCGTAGGTGAGACCCAATCGACAGACTAAGATTTTGAATGACTCAAGCTTCCGTACATAAATAATACTACATCTAGTGAAATTCTTGTTATGTAAATGTTGGACTAGAATCCAGCGGATCCTGGATTGACTCCAGCTCTTGCCAGTATGCCACCTGTGGCTTTTTTCTGGCAAAAAGGGCCGTATACCCCGCCTGCCCACGAACGTGTGGGTAGACCCGGAAGTGTTGTTTTTTGAGGACTTCTTCGCGCTGACGTGGCTGTGCATTAGTTGCTCAGGCCTACCTCTCTTCCATTACGGTATCTCATGGTAAATAACCAACTACCGTCGATTTAACCGAGTGTACGACATATTTAAAAGGTAACGGTGAGGTTTTGGTGCTACTTAATAATTAAATGTCATTCGCACGTACAACATTGGTCCGTTACATCCCGAAGATATTTTTATAATAAACGATTCCACGATAAATCTTTCTCAATATTCAAGTACGAAAATCTTGCACAGTTCCTATTGTGGAAGGCGCGGGGGAAAAATCCCCGTTTTATGTTGGTTCGAACTCGCAACCTCTCGGATGAAAGGTAGCGCTTCTAACCACTACACCACTGGCGCCGGGTTTTAGGCTATCTGTAGGCTTTGGAACCAGTGCCGCGAATGGGAGAAGGTCAACCGTTTGCCAAGACTTGGCGTTTTGCACCGCAGCGTTATCCGCCACAGCGTATATAAGTGAGGTTAATCCATTTGTAAGGTTAACCACAGAGGCAAGTTTTGTAAAGAGCTAAGTATAGCCCACCCTACGACACCTTGGTAATTGGCCTATTTATAACTAACTTACCCAACTACGTATTTTGAAAGAGATATACTAAAGAGAGATGACTAAATCTCTGCGGTTTTTCTGCGACGAAATGAAACCGACAGTAACATAAAACTATAGAGACGACGACTAGACGTTCTCTAAGATGGCTCAGGTGTAAAACGGATCCGTCAATTCTGTAGTTCAATGCCTTTCTAGTCACATTAACCATTAACGTCACATGTCAATAGAAATCGCACAATAAAACAGCAACTTCCCTGGTGTCTATAAGGAATATGATTCCTGAGAGGCTCCTAGCCAATGCCAATCCCGCCCCCATGGATCGTCGAAAATATCTGAGAATCTTGAATGTCACGCGAGAAATGCGACCTAGTTGAATGAAAATGGATTATTCAGTTCCGTCGCAAATAATGCGCAGGCGAAACGCTGACGATCTGTTTGCAATCCACATTTTTTTATGACGGCGTATAGTTAACTGCATCTCATCCATACGCCGATTTCGGCGATTCTGTGGGGCTAAATTATTGGAGTACAGCATTTGTATGGAATTGAGGAGCAATCTCTATTTTGTAAGGGCACCTAGAACACCCCAGAACACGTTACAGGTGTATCGATATAAAGAACGCCGGCTTAGGTCCAATTATATCGTACATTTGAATTGCCTTTCGTGTACAATTTCCCCTGGAACATTCGCGGTATTGCGGTCTTGAACATCGGACTAGACTGTAGGCGCTTTATTCAGGGTTGGGTTAGGGTTAAGGGTTGGGGTTAAGGTTAGATCACTGTGTTGATAACTGATATGTTAGTTGTGACAAGGCCTGCTTTAATTTTCCCGCTGGGGATATAACAGGAATAAATTTATGTCGTTACAAGCGCCATAAAAATGGAGGGGATATAACAGGAATTAATTTACTTGGGGATATTCGTGGAAGGGATATAACAGGAATGACCCGGTTCTAATAACGTTCGAATAACGGTACGTGGTGGCGAACAACGCTAGCGCGTGGAATATGTACAGAAGCCCCGACTCACCCATGGAGGCCCGCGCGATGATCGTTCCGCGTCGCGCAGTTTGCACCATGCAACGGTACGGCCCGCTGTCGACCCTCTGTGGGTGAAAGATCACGAGACTGTCGCCGTCAATGCCGTACCTGTGGGCGAACCACCAGTACCGTGAAACGTCGCATCATTTTTGAGTCAAATGTCTTTCAAATGTATCTTGTCTTCACCAAAGTGTTTTTGACCTTTTATTACCGTTACAGTCAATCAACAGTACTGCATTATTCGTTTCTAAATCCTGTGACGAATGGAGTGCCGTTAGTCTATGATATAAGACTTTTTGATTTTATTGCATTATGGGTAAAATTCCTAACAAGTTGACAACTAACTTAAGTAGAAAATTGATGCAAGTTGTAAGCCTTCGTAGACAGGTATACTTAATGAGGTTAATTCAAAACATATAATCAAAAGTGCCCCTGTAAACCACGGTACGAATGACGGCATAGCGGGGAAACAAAGAACATAGAGAGCACATATAGAGCATCTGAAGCACAGCAAACGTCAGGGGGAAAAACCCAAACAGAACCACACTGCAAAAGCTACCCAGACCCCCATGGGCAATGGGGTACAAGGGGTTTTCAGCCCGAAAAACGCCAGTTAGTATACTCGTTACAGCGGGATTTCAACCAAGGAACCTTGGATTCAAAGTCAACGCTCTAACCACTAAACCAGTTGCCCCAGCTATGGTACAGGCCGTTAATGATTTATAGACACATACGCCCAACAGATAGATAATCGCGTACAGACCGCGAGTTGGCGCTGCCCTTGGTAATGCTCTCCCCTGACGGCGTGATCCAGTGGAGATATTTGACTTTCAGCGATCGGTCGTAACGACACTTCAGTCGGGCGGTCTCGCCTTCGTACGCAAACACCAATCGTCCCGGAGCACCTAGAAACGCACCCCACGGTTACGACAGAGTCCATGGCTCGACATATGTTCGTATCCGGAACAACCAGGGTTGTAGACGGAGCTTTACCAACCCAGCCATTTGGATCAGTGTCGTTTAGGCGCAGTGCGGATGATTTTAATCTCTCAAATAATGACTCAATTCAGAAATCAGTGCAAGTCTCTAAAAAAATGACGCATGAAAAGAATATCTTGCAATACAATGTACTAGATTTTACCAGTTGTATCCGTGGGAAAAGTACTTGTTTTTCCATGCCTATTGCACCGATCAACCTCGGCCCGCCTTCTGGCGAAAATAAATTATGTCAGCACTAGCAAATACGTGATGGAAAATTACAAATATGTGGGGCCTGGTGACGTTTGTTACAGGTATGTTTACACCGATAATTTGGGTTACCGTATCTAGATTCGCACTCGACATAGTTTTTAAAAGATAAGACTCGCCGATAGCGCATGGCGGCGTCGTACAGATATCAGTCATATCTGCTGATCCCACACACACCGGAACGACGCACAGACGTTTCCTGTTTCGCAAGCCCGTGCCGCACGTGACCGTGCAGGATGACCACTGGCCCCATTGCGACCATTCGTGAAGACCTACCCACAAAAACGTTACACGGAAAACGATATTTTCCAATAAGCGAAGAAAAACCAGCTAGATTACTCGCATATACGCGCACAAGACGATAGCCAATGCCATATACTAAATGCTATAAAAGAAAAAAGGAATCTAATCACAAGATATCCCATATCTCCACCGTATGGCAGTATCCAATATATACGAGGTTCGTATCTAAACGTGACTCTAAGCTTTCACATAATAGCATGCAATACCATAAGGCATGGATTGCACACAACTAGATAGTGTACCGGCACCTTGGAGCACCTCAGCAAAGTGTAGCTGTCTCTATAAATGTGTCAGTTTCTCGCCGTGTGACACTACCTCTGCGCAGATCGACACCTCAATCTTGAGGAAAAGTTTGATAAATGCAACATTTTCAATACTAAGCGTTGTTTATGTTACGCATGGTAAATTACGTGTAAACACCCACCTCTATAAGTAAGAAACACAAGAATCTCCAGTTCTTCTACGGAAGCAATCAAAATATATCTCAAAAAGTCCAAAAACAAAAATTCTTCTTTAGCAAAATTTGGAATTTCTGGGCATACTTCGTATTATTGCACTTCCCCATCACTGTCGACCGCTTTTTGAGCATTCTCACATACAAATTAGGTCGATATACGAATACGGATGCAGAGTTTTATTGTGAATACATTACCGTGAAATGCTGCCAGGCATGGATGAAGTTGGCAGCTTCTCGATCGTACGCTATCTCCCGTGCAGGCTCCGTGACCCGGAACCAAAAGACACTTGCGTGTGCAATATTGGAGGCCGATCCCGCACGTGACCGAGCACTGCCCCCAGTTACTCCACGAGGACCACGCGGAAGCTGTGGTTAAGGTAGAACATTGCGTTATTTTTTAACTAAATCTAAATTAGTTGTTTTTAACAGACTCAAAATCGTAGATTAATGACAACTGGTGACGTGACCATCACTTCAAGTCTGATTATCAAAAGAAACGTTTCTGTGAAAAGATGTTTCAAAAGATTCTGAAGAGATGTTTCAGTGTTTCATCGACAAATACGCGGCGATTGTAACAACTTTCTGCGAATGCTACATCGTATAGTACAATGAAACGTTTCGCCCCTGATTCTGCCTACATCGTTGAGTGGTCAAGTATTCGACACATAGCTCAGATGCTGTGTATAGTTAGAGATACGTGTACGGCAGCACATGGAATGTATTTTGTAGTGCAAGACTAACTGAGGCGGGCGGCGTGCTGGCTATGTAGCGCCTCTCGAGCCGAGTGATATGTCAAGTTGTAAAGCATGTTGAAAAACCGCCGGCTGAACACGGCCTTGGCCACGTTAGCGCTCTGTCTGTAAGATAAGCGTTTTTAATCAACGACACGACGCGCACTCTTTCACACACACAACACTCTCACGCACGTGCGCACAGGGGGATCATACACACTCTGAGTCATATCGTGTCAAAAGAAAAGTAAAGAGGAATTAAAAGAAAAGAATGAAAAACTATACAGAGATACCTTTGTCAATTAAATTAAGCAGGTATTTTCTGAGTACGGTGAAGTTAACCCTTGCTGATCCAAATTGTGTGGACTATGGCGTAAAATGGGCGAGTTGTCTGTGATCCGTAATCTACAATATTTTAATGCGGAGTCTCACAGTAAATTTCACACAACTGCGCCTAATGTGGTAATAAAATTGGTCGTAGTATCGTTACAAGATCTTTTTGAGATTATTGGACGAGTCGGAACAAATGATTTGCTTACCTGGACAGCTCGTTTCCATGAAGTATATCGTTATCCAGCTTTTGCAGCTTAGTTAGAGGTACTTTAACCGCAACCTTGCCTACCCTAGGTCCATCAGGCCCGTGAACAACAAAGTGGTGATTTACTTTCGGCTTGATCCGCCGTATATGATGCTTCTTCGACACGACAATTCTACCGAGTTTATCTTTCATAATAGCCTCGTCGATGTGTTCGCTTTTGTACGGAGTATCATACTGGACTTTTCTATGAAATTCTCTATTCCCGTGTCGTGACCGATGAACCATCGATACTGTTTTCCGTCGCTTACCTTTCCGTTTCATGTACTGAATCTTTGTCCCGTGCTTGTCTCGCTCAGCGTGAATTTCCTCTACGTTATTGGTTATCGGATGAAACACTGTCAAATCGGGTGAAATCTGATTCACGGACAACGTTTCATGTTTCGTATGCGAGCCGTTGTTACTTTTCTTGACTACCTTCAACCTCCTCGTTTTCCCTCCGATTTCTTTAACCACAGACACGTTATAAACGGGTCCCGTCTTCGTCGTACGACCTTCTGCCGTTATGGGATGATGCTTCGACGCATGCGTACCGCGATAAATGGTCCCGTCTGCGGAATGTTTCTCAATAACGACCTTCTTGCGTCCATTCAGCGTTTCCTTCCGTATGGTCATCTTTGAGCCGTCTCCATAAATTTCCTGCGTCTTCATGACACGTGGTCTCGCTTTGACTACGTAATACCGATATTTCTTCAGGAGACGTGCGTTGCCTGGTCGCGATGCGTCTTGCACCTTTCCATACACGATGTCGGAATCAAGCTGAGGGCTGGGAGTATACAAACCATTGTCATCGTCCCACATGAATTCGTTGCCTGCCAAATAATCCCGTCGCGTCCGGTGGGTTCGACTGCGAACGGTCGGCGACTCGGCTGTCAATGAAAATACAGTACGTACAAGCAGAAAAAACCTTATGAAAATTAGAGACGCTCTAAGGAGGCGGGGTTTTTTAATCAAGCGTAATTTTTGGAACTTAATTCCAGCTAAAGAGCAATACCGCAAATGTTATAATGCTGTTCTCACATTGGTGCAACCTTTTTAAGGGGTAGCTAACCGTTTTACATGTCTTATCAGTTATCACACATCCGTAATAATATAAAAAAGCGATTTGTGAATGTAGCGTTGTCGAGAAAACCAATTTACCGCCACATCGCTTTTCACTCGATTTCGTGTGGTCCTCATAATGGCGTATGAATACAAGATCAAAGTAAAATATAGGTTTATTGTTCTCATAGGGAGTATAGGCTTTGTACTTTTCAGCGAGTCAAAGACATATAGTGAAAATTTGCCTTGATTTCATAAAATTGCGTGACTCCTACACCTTTAACACGTCTGTTTCTTGATCACATCTTGCAGAATGTCCTTTTTACTCGCCCGATCAGGAATGAATTGAAGATAGTTCATTATTTTTGATTTAAATATAATAAATGAATACATGACATGATCTTCGACTAAGAGCCGTACTGTAACTCTTTTTCTGAGTCTATAGTGGAGGTTTCAAAGCATTATGGTTAACATGTTGTGAAAATGTATCATATCGACAGAAATTAAAAGTGTATTCAAAAACGTGAGCATTTGTTAAAAAAATTTGATATTTATATTTCATTACCGTTCTTGTTGCGGGAACAGGGAGCGACCACACAGGACCTAATGGAGGCTACTGATTTTAATCTCCCGATTACACCACGCTGCACGAGCCTGTTATTTTTACTCGCTTGACTCGGAGAGTGGTAGCCATGATACCTTCTCAATGTCTTTCTTTGCGATAACGACACTTGTTTAAGTTAGTTACTTACCCGAAAGTTTCGTTTTCCGCGGTTCTATCTGCTGTTGATTAAGACAGCTGATTAAATAGATGAACATGAATGAGAAAACAGTCAGACGTGATAACATTGCATTGTCATCAGGCGTTATCCACCCGAAAAGAAGAATTCAGCTGGCATGATTTAGATTTTATCTTCATTTCCACAGATCTGTAGCGCGCACACGGTTTTACGTGACGTCATTCACCTACACGTTGCTAACCACGTCACGGATTTTAGCGAAAAAAAATCAGTTTTTCTTAATTTTTGGTTTACATTTAGTTTTATTCACCTAGAAGAGCTATTAATATTAAATGGTTTGAGATTATATCCAACAGAAAGTTATACGGAGTATGCAGAACAACTATCATGGAGTGAAATTACAAAAAATCGATAATTGAATTGGATAAAACAATTATAATTAGGCTACCACCTAATATGGCTGCCATTATACGACGATACACCTGCGAAAAGAGGTCGAAAACACATTTGACTAAAACAAGCCAAAATAGACTTGGAAGACACCTCGCTTTATCAAAAGAATGAAGGCCCTTAGGCACAGGAAATGGCACAGAGACGACCGTCATCCCCGAGAGTGCCTCCTACCACCGCATTGGGATATCCAGAACTGCTTTCCGCCGTATAGGAAAAAACACTTACAAACTCCTAAAGCGTGCACAAGTACCTAAAAACTCCAACAAACGCTTTCAAATCTAAAAAAAAACAAAGGAAATCCCAGCAAAATCCCACAACTTTACCAAATGCCTTAAAACATGAAGTCCGCTTCCCCTAAAAGCACCAAAATACAAAAGGACCTCAACAAAACTAAAAAACCTCAACAAGCACGTCCATACCCTAACAAAGGCTTACTAACCTCAACAAAAACCTGAAAATTTTAAGTTTAGAACCGTCAATCCAGTATTTAATTTGGAACGAGGTAATCTTCGGTATAACAATAACCTACTCACGATGATACATTTAGAACTTCTATTTATGCCTATGCCTTGCAGTCAGATATTCAGTAAGTCATTAAGCAGTGATTAACAGCCTGGTCTACTTAGGTTTCTGTAGAGGGAACAGCTGGCGTAGTGGTTAGAGCGTTTGACTTTGAATCCAAGGGTCCCTGGTACAAATCCCACTTTAACCAGTATATTAACTGTGGCGTTTTTCGGGCTGAAACCGCCTTAAACCTCATCGCCCATGGGGTCTGGGTTGCCCTTGCAGAGTGGTTCTGTTGGGGCTTTTTCCCTCTGACGTTTGCCGTACTTCAGATGCTCTCTTTGTGATCTCTATGTAGCTTACCTCCCCGCTACGTCGTCATCTCATTGTAAATAAACATGGACCTGTCATAGACTGTCGCGGAGTGTAGCGGGGTGTGCGACATATGTAGTTCATGTGTAGACATTTGAAACCAGTGGCTTTAATGGAAAAAGATCACTTGTCTGCTCAGATTCAGTGAGTTTTTCACACTAGGTGTTTTCCCCCACCCTTATAAGTGAAGCTAATCAGCTTGTCGTGTTAACCACGTTAATAGGCTAGCATTGTATGGTAAGGGCCCGGATGGCCTATCATAACGATCACTTCGGTAATCAGCCTATAAATACATACATGCATACATAGGTTTCTATAGACAGCGTGTGCACTAAACGAGGCTGACACCATTGTCGAAGACAAAAACAGATTAATCTTTAATGGAATAAAACGAACGCATCCAATTTTGTTTCTTCCTTTATGGAGACATTTTTTATGCATATGGAACAAATAAATCCGATCGATTCGGGTATGGGAGCGCTTTTCTCAGTGTCTGCCTGTTCAGAAACGTGAATGTTGTCTATTAACGGTTCAAAAAAACTGGAGAAAAATATATTAGAGGTTACTGCATATTTTTACATCGGACATGGGTATTTAAATATCGAAATTTCCGGGTCGATTTAGTTTAATCATGCTATTTCCTGACAAAGTGAGTCTGGGGAGCCCTTGCAGCGTGATTATGTCAGCTTCCGGCTGACGTGGTTTCGTTTCAGATGCTATCTGGATGCTATCTGAAGCTTATTTCTTTTTTATGTCGTCATCTCATCGCAAATACTCATAAACACCCACGAACTCAGCGGAGCGTGCGACATGTGCAGGTTGTCTATATGCAGGCATTTGGAACCCGTGGCGTGAATAGACGGAGATCAACTGTGTGCCCAGACTGGTATAACACAAACGAGGGAACTTGTGATATTCGTAATAGAGACGATAAAAATTGGTAAAACAGGTCAGACCGGCTAATTTTGAGTATTGTGAAGAGATATATCATTGGATATAAATATGTAAACGAAAAAGCCGCGTTGCAGAGGACGATGATATTGAAACTGCAATAAGGTAGTGTATGTGGTGAACTTACGTCGAAGCCTGTTGACGCACTGTCTGCCCACACACCACTGCAATAAAATGAACACAAACTTAGTTAACGTGTCGTATATAGACGGACTATACATGACATGTAAGCTTTAGTGCTTTAATTTGGATTCCCATGCCGTCGCGGTAGTTTTCCCGCATTATTAATGGATATGTGTGCTTTATTTGTGTGTAAATATGAACCTGCGTTGTAATTCCACTTCCATTACCTGACGATGGATAGTGTTGATGCGATTTGTTTATTTATTTATTTAGAGGCTGACTACCGAAGAAATCGTTGTGTAGGCCAATTTCATTTATGACCCTTTACAAAGCTAGCATATTTATGTGGTTAACACGACAATTTGATTAGCCTCACTTATAAGGAGTGGGGGAAAAACACCTAGCGTGAAAAATCCACCGAGTCTGGGCAGACAATTGACCTGTTTCCATTCACGCCACTGGTCCTAGATGTTTACATAGGAGCTACATATGTCGCACACTCTGCTAGTCTATGGAAAGTCAATGGTTATTTACAATGAGCTGACGACAAAGCGGAGGGGTAAGCGACGTAGAGATCATAATTATATAGAGCATCTGAAGCACAGCAAACGTCAGAGGGAAAAAGCCCCAACAGAACCACATTGCAAGGGCTACTTGAAGTATCACCCGTTCTTTCTAATATAAATGCAAAAAAGGTGTGTTTCTACACAAAATTAATTATGAAAATTAGCTGTATTGCATTCCAAATGCGAGGTGTATCGATTCAAAAACGGTATTTTGACAAAGAAAGTTACTCGGAAAGTATGCTGGGAGCAAACGACGAAACATTTTCGAGAAAATATATAATGCAAACCTATCAGATGATAAAGCATTTCCCGAAAGACTGAAAAATTTTTTTACAGTTATTAATATTCAAAATTTGAGGTCACAAGAAACCTCTTACTGGCCGGTCAATAAAGTAGTCGGATTTGTTTTAGACCGTACTTTATTTAAGCCACACGGTGTTCCCACGGGTGGTACGTAGGTATACGTCACAGGAAGCAGCCATTTCCAGACTCGGCATCGTAAACCGTCTTTGCACAGTGTCGACTCGTCTTCATACTACAAATATTAAAAGGAATATAACACGAAACGAAAACTAGAAAGCAACACCCTTCCGATGACGAATGTGATTGTTATAATAGATTTTGTTTAGTAATATATAACTAAGCGAGAAAATTACTTTGGAAAATCGCGATATCTGACATTTTAATTCGAGGCAGGTCATGGCAGGTTCGAGGTAAGTGCTATTTAATAGGCCGGAAACTAAACTGAAGGGGGCGTCATCTATAAGACTTGTAGTCTTCCTGACACCTCCTTTCATCATACTATTACAACCAGTTTATTTATTTATTTTTTTTTCAGCGTTCTCTAGTGTATAGATTGTACATAAAACCTAATATTTACAAATTTGTCGCATACCATATAGGCAATCTAATGTGTTGTATAGTGTGCTGAATGAATAAAGATGATGATGATGATGATGAAAATACAAACATCGGCAGAAGTTACTTCCCCTAGCTGCGATGACGATACCATGAACAAATCTAGAAGAGACCATCC
>WURV02178255.1:0-13563 GCA_011762755.2 Epimenia babai
AATCAGAGTGTCCGCCACGCGATCGTATTCTTGTACGGCGTGTGATATCCACCCTAGTCGTGCGCCATGGAACGAAATCGCGCATGTACTTTGATTGACGCCGAGGTCGTAAATTGATTCCAGCCGTTATTTGCCTTGTCACCGAAATTTCTTCCCGATGAAGCTCTTAAATGTCGCTTCCCGTGATTGTGTCGTTTCCGGCCCTGCATAGCGGTATCCCAAACGCGATAATTTGCGCAATCGATACCGCCGAGCCTATATTCACGATAGTCGCGCAGAATTCCACAAATGTGTTTTCTTATTCATTCTTTTATATCCGTTGAAAATGTTGATTAAAAGCGAGTTTTAACGTTACTCGTTTATATTAAACTTAAGATATTGCCAGAATCTACTAATGAGAAATTTCGCAGTAGCCCACTTTAATGCAAATCTTTCCTAATGCCAAAGCTCTAAAAGTCTCTTTCGAAATCGCGGGCTTTGATAAAAAGTAACACTAGCAATCACGGCACAACTGGCGCTAAACAAGATTCAATTCGTGCCGTTATACACTGCAGAAACGCGGCAGTCGATAGAAAGAAAAGAACAGAAATGTGGCTAGTGGAATGTTCACGCATGGCGGAAAGTCCATTGCAATCGAATTCCTGAAGGGAAACGGCAATAAACGAAAACGATCGTTAATCAAAATCGTTTCATTAATCGCCGATTTTGACAGCAATTTGAGTCGAGTTATGTTTTTATTGGAAGACCTACAGTTTAGCGTTGTAATATAATATGTTTTCGATTGCCGTTTGTGATAAACAAACATTGAAAGATTACCGCGATTATAGTTAGCAACAACAGCGCGCCTCGTGTATCGACAGAGATGGAGCTTGGTGCTTTTCTTAGATGACTCGCAGTCACGTGTTATGCGTTTTCAGTGTCATGTATATAGACCGTTTTAAATCGAATTTTAACTCGTCTCCATTATCCGTATCGATCTCTCAGTCCGTTTTTGTCTTTTATATAATTTTCGCTTATCAGCATTGCATCCATAAATCATACGCTGAGAGAAAAGGAGTGTAAGTACAAGGATGATGTCTTTGATTATCCATGTTTACTTAAAACAAGGGGAAACCGGGACAGGTTGCGTCAGTGTGATTAATGATGCCTTCTGAACCGTAACAAGGGCGTAACAATTCGGCGAGCATGTGACGTGAAGATTTCCCTGTCAAACTGTCCAGAAAATAAATAGTTTGCTTGTCGATTACAGCTGGCGAGGGGTGATCTAACTCTATAGACATAAATGTGACTCGCAACGGCCAAAGAAATATGGGAATATTTGCTGAAGAGGCGACAAAGCGATGGCAAAATTCCCAAATTGATTCGTGTCTACAAAAATTACTTATTAGAGAATGCACGGTTCCCTTTACGCCCAGTGAACAAATATCGCTTGTGCTAAAAAAAATATTCATTTACTTGGGAATCTAGCCAATAGGCCTCGCCGACGTCAATCATCTTTCGTGTTGTGACTATATTTTGTGAGACGAAAAATTTGTCGAAAAATTGTCGTTATTTGTCGAAAAAAGTTAAATATGAAGAGAAATCCACAGAAAAAATACATGTGTTGGGAGTCGAACCGCAAGCTCTAGATAACCGGTAGGGTGCTCTATCAGCTTAGCTACAGGGGCAAGCTTTATCCAGCGCATTTACGCATTTCACATCGTTTTCTGACTAAACTGTTGTTATAAGTCTGTATACCATGCCAGCGACATACAGAGATATCTGTAACAAGCTTAAGAGACTATAATTATAATAAATTTGGAGAACACGTCAATACCAAGAGTGAACCTTTAAATCGTGCGTGGTCGTGAGACGTCATATTGTTTATGAAGACAAGCAATTTAACCGACCCCATCCCGGACAGAATATCTCTTCCATAAATCAGAACCAGTGATATTCCAGAGCCAGACACATCGTTAAGGGAGCATTTCCCTAATGTATACAATCGTTTCTTTAGACTGATCGCGATATGACCCGTACAATATGACCGCACGTCCAAATGAAATACTAAATGCAAACAGCGCGATGGACTCTCGATTAAAAAGATTATTAAATAAGATTGAAGAAAGATGACTCTTTGCAAAACAATATACCCAGTCTAGACGTAATCTGACATGTGAATAGCCTAGATCTACGACCAACTCTGTTCGCTTTTCACCCATTATTACAGAGGGAGATTGTGTTTGTATTTCTGGCTTATGCTTGTCATTGTGTCTTGTCCAAGTTTTGATATTGTCGCGAATTATACAAAATATTCGCTTACTGTGTGGATTTGTGAGATAATGTCAAAGGTATAGAGTAATACTAAAGACAGAAAGTACGTTGTCAAGTGGTGTTGCTAGAGTCTTATCGCACAGGTCACATTTTCAAAATCGCTAGCTTGTCGTCGTTTCAGTGGTGATCTTCTGCGAGTCTGTTACCCATAATTGTACCCGTCACTTAAATAGATAACTGTTTACTCCCACCCTATGGAGATGATTTGCAATTCTTGAAGCTATTGTATCTGCGCTGAATATCTGCTATAACACTTTTCATCTTAAACTGCTTAGAAGAATCTTCTCTTAGCCGATAGACACAGTCTTAGAATCTTGTCCTTTACCGTTTATTTTTTACTCCACCTACAATCCGTAGGTGCTCATGAACTAGTTTGCAAGGTGTTGTAAAGACACGGATAGGTTGTTAAGCTTTTAGACGGTGAAGCGATATAAACGAAACATATCGAGGCAACAAAAGCGCAGTGAGGGCCATAGGCCAAAAGTACATACATAAACACCAAAGTAAGACGTGCATCAACAAAACAACAGGTGCGCAGACGAACTTGAGCTACCAATACTACTTACGCATATATGTGCCCCTTCTGCTCGTCATCTTTATGTCAATGAACGCGAGTTCTGAAACAAGATTCGACAGTGATGATTTATTCAGAACGAGGTTAATATTTACAATTATGCAGTATATAGCGTTTTATTGGACAACGAATATTGACATCGTTAGGTGTGATTATAATTGCTGCCATCAGACGCATCGTGTTCACATAAATCCATAAAACAAAACTTACGTAAGACAACTCATTATTAGATATTAGTAAATTGTTTTCCCCCCTTTCTTATCTCCTGGTTTTTTTTTTCATTGTAACACTGTAGGCCTATGTAAACATCTTTAACTAAAGTAAGAATTAAACGCGTATGACCTCGCTTAGGGTCGGTGAGTAACGATAACTCACACCGTTTTTGCTGATGCAGAAATGTCCGTGTCACGTTAATTCCTGCTTATTGGAGCACAATTTCCTGCGACTTACTACAAATCTCGGAAAATTACTTCCTCGCTAGGCAATGAATATATTTCGCCGCGCTTATCTCCCTTGGTACTGGGTAGCTTTTTATCCTCCTATCCTCAGCAAGTTTAATATAGCGATTTTCGACTGGCGTCATTATCGCGTACCACTGCGTATGGAATTATGTTACTGAATTATACTATGGGGTTGTTTTTGTTACAAGTCGTAGGATTTAATTATGTAAATGTAGTTTCGTCACGATTGTCCTGTTCATGAATGTAGTTCCGTCGACGAATCGGTCGTTGGTGGCGAATGAATGTCGTTGGTGGTCAACGAATCGGTCGTTGGTGGATGTAGTTTCGTAAACGAATCTGTCGGTGGTGAATTTAGTGTCGTACACAAATCTGTTATTGATGAATATAGTTTCGTGGAGAATGTCTAGTGTGTGAATGTAGTGTCGTAGACGAATCGGTCCTTGGTGAATGTACGGTCGTCGACGAATCTATTGATGAATGTATTTTCTTGCATGAATTTGTTGTTGATTAAAGTAGTTTCGTGGATGAATTTGTTGTTGATTAATGTAGTTTTGTGGATGAATTTCTTGTGTATTAATGTAGTTTTCTGACTGAATCTGTTGCTGATGAATGAAATTTCATGGATGAATTTGTTGTTGATTAATGTAGTTTCTAGGATGAATTTGTGGTTGATGGATGTAGTTTCTTAATGAATTTGTTGTTGATGAATGTAGTTTCGTGGACAAATCTGTTGATGAATGTAGTTTCGTGGATGAATTTGTTGTTTATTAATGTAGTTTCCTGACTTAATTTGTTGCTGATGAATGAAATTTCGTGGATGAATTTGTTGTTGTTTAATGTAGTTTCGTGGACAAATCTGTTGACGAAAGTAGTAGCGTAAATGAATCTGTTCTTTGGTGAATGAAATTTTCTTCCTGAATGTGTAGCAACACATTTGGTAACAAGACCTGCAGTCATAGCAATGTCCATGTGTGGTCGGGGGTAAAGGGTATCACAATCGCTGTTATTGTTTACGCAGGTAAAAGATCTGCAAAACGACCACATTTGCCGTTTTATCGGATCGTGTATCGACGCCCCGCACCAGTGTATCGTCACAGAATACTGTCAAAAGGGCAGTCTCCAGGTACTGATATGACCCTGCCTTCCATGTTAAGTGCGACTGACAAATTATTAGTTTTTAATTAACCCTATAATAACATTATTATTTCCCTTGTCCATCTCGTGCGCCTTTATATACCGCCATTTTTAAATCACCTTTGATTAAGAAATGGAAAATGAACTGTTCTTCGTGCTTCCTTATTGATGATAGCAAATGCCATTCGAACTTACAAAATTACCTTATCCTAAATATGCTATATCCACAATATTAAACAGCCCAATACACGATATTCACGATATTTTTTGTCAATATTTGAATACGAAATTCTGGCGCGTTCTGGGTAGCGGTATGCGTCGTAGGTTTCTACGGATTCGGATTCATTGTTTCACGCGTGAACGGGGCAAAAAAAAACGCGACGTCGGCGTCATTCATTATGTTTCACGCTATGTGACTCAATGTAAATATCTTTTGTAAACAATCGTGATCATTATCAAAAAGAGCGCCAAAATAAAGATACACAGAAAACACGAGGAACATGTCGTCCATCGTCTCCACGACCTCCACTTCGCAGTTGAGGCTGTTCCAATCTAACTACCACACCGGAATCTTCATCACGCATATTGAGGCATTGAGAGTCTTCACAATAGATACGCGCACACACGCATGCGCACACACACAAACACTCACACTGGAATAAGTAACACACACACACACTGTAAATAGTAGAAGTTGTCATTCCTGTCATAAAACAATACGACGGTGTGAAACGAATTCAGGATGTTCTCGAAAACGAGCAGCTTAAGCTTGATTGGATGTTCCGGTATTCTCTCATTCAAGACATCGTCCGGGTAAGTACCGAAGCGTCGGTGGGTATCCAGTAGATAACATTACGTATTAGGAAGAGCTGGAAAGAAATGCACAGGAAAAAACCTATACATTTCGTATTAGGAGTGATCGAAGCATATAACACGCGAGCATTGCGTCTTCAAAATATAAGATAAAAGAGAAAAGGCGAGGTTTTGGTGCTACTTTATAATTAAATGTCAGTCGCACGTACAACATTACCCTGTTACATCCCTAATACATTTTTATAATAAAAGATTTCACGACAAATCTCTCCTCAGTATTCAAGCACGAAAATCTTGCTCATTTCCTATAGTGGAAAGCGCGGGAAAAAATCCCTGGTTTATGCTGGTTCGAACTCGCAACATCTCGCATAGAAAGGCAGCGCTTCTAACCACTACACCACTAGCGCCCCTAAGACCATAGCAAAAAGTCTTGTGTCATGTTTATCCAGTACCGTGCCTCTTCTGCAAGACGAGCGCCTATCAGCTGTCTTTTGAGAAGGCGATGAAATCTGCAATAAGCAGTTTATTTATCCAAGTAACCGATTGTTACTGACTTGTCACCCTCCGACGCTAGTAGCCAAACGGTCAAGGCGCTAGCGCCGTTACCTTACCCAGTTCTGGTTGGAATGGTGACACCAAAAGAGGGAATTGTTTATGCGTCTTCTCACATACACTCGTATACACAAAATTTTCCTTCCTGTAGGTGATAATTAGCATTTGAATTAGTTTATTAATGTATTATTTTCAATATTTAGTAAACAAATATTTATAAGTGCTATTGTCATTAATCACATTAGAAAGTAGCGGGAAACCACCATTAATTATTTTGATTATTTGATGAAATTGCTCATTTGAGATGCGTCCACATGCACGCACTTCGGTGCCATGACAGCGTTTGCATTCGGTTTCGATTTGCCGGCATGCAATGGGTTAGCTTGTCTCTCTGACGGGAGAGGGAACCGTTTATTCAAACACTTGCGGGTCGATTTGTAAGAGCCACGATTTATATACATTTAAATAA
The DNA here is from genome assembly GCA_011762755.2 of Epimenia babai. NCBI lineage: Eukaryota > Metazoa > Mollusca > Solenogastres > Cavibelonia > Epimeniidae > Epimenia > Epimenia babai. The sequence continues at coordinate 6,317 of WURV02178255.1, forward strand.
TAAGAACGAGTGCGGATGAAGTTGATTGGAACAGTAAATAGTAAATCAACGTTGAAAGGAAATCACACGGAATGTGATGCTAGTAATGAAACCTATCTTTTATTAAATTATCAATTATTGATGAAACGCTAATAGGGGTGACCATTGCGGTTCTCGATAAAACTGGCGAGAAATAAACAGAAAGCCTAGTCCAGTTGTAAAGGGTTTTCTGTGCATTTTTCTTCAATTATTGATGACAGAATTGAATAAAAATACTCATATAGTGCTGAAAAATTACTGGATTTTTCGTGTATACAGATGCACTGCAACGTGGTATCATGTATAGAAAGATATATAAGAATGATTTGTTGTACCTTTGAGTTATGAATGTTGCAAAAATAGTGTCATTCCATTATATATAATACCTATACATATAAACAGACACACAATGACAAAATGTGCGCTCTTGTTGTGAACAGATTTCGTTTCTCAACATCGGCCAGTCCGTCGATTGTTACCCCTCCTCCTCACTCCCACTATATCGTCATCCCAGTGTAAATAACAATTAATTATCATAGACGGTCAATTGTCTGCCCAAACTCGGTTGGTTTTTCGCAGTTGTCTTTCCCCCACCCCTTTACACGTGAGGCTAATCAATTTGTAGCATTAACCATATTTTAGAGTAGCTTTGTAAAGGGCCAAGAATGGCCTAGGCAACGATTACCTTGGTAATCAGCCTATGATTTCATATAAAAACACGCCTTGCTGGTAACAAAGCTAGAGCATCCAGGCGATGTCGTTAGTATCTCGAAAGCTTCACGGATTTCTCGGATGTAGTGTATGGCGATTTTTTACACGGAAAATCATTCCCAAACCTTACGAAAGTAAAAAAATTCATGTAATAATATGAAAATCACAATTATTGCAGTGAAATTTTTACTGAGAAAAAGTATTTTAATGTTTTCCTCCGCGTGATAACTTATTGTACTATTTTTAATGGATCCGACCTCATCTTTAACTCGAGATATGCGCAATAACTGCACAACCGCCCTTATTCCGACGTGCTTTTTATTGTCGCTCGACATTCGTATATAATGACTATCGACAGACGTTATCCCGCGACCCGATCACGCGTAGAGGATAGTAAACGATTTGGTATGCCACGAAATTTTGTAATCTATACAAAACCGTTATTAAGAACTTCTGGACGGCCACTCGTAGCTTGCAATTGTATGCAAATAACTGGCCATCACCAGTCTAGACGTTACACCGATTACATATATTGTAGACAAACGACTGAGAGATTCATAACTATAATGACCACAATGCCAGAAAGGCGAGGGTCTACCGCTTAATATCGCAATGATGTGTTCGTTTTACTCACGAACAAGGTCCAACACCGTCTGATCGCAGCGATAAAAACACTCAGCAACTGCGTAGCAACTATTTACACGTTAACGACTTTATTCTGATCCAGCCTCTTGAGTTTGTATGGGAGCATTTACCGACTGTGACAGATCGTCCTATCGTGTTTTGGACAGTCTTGTTTACCATTATTTATTCTTACAGGGTATGGCATACATCCACAACAGCGAGATTCGTAGCCATGGGAACTTAAAGAGTAGCAACTGCGTCGTTGACAGTCGTTTTGTGCTAAAAATCACTGATTTCAGCCTGCATTTTCTTCGCGATGAGGAATGCGACGAGGAAGCCAATGAATTTGCAGCATATCATAGTGAGTAGCATACCGTTACGGTAACTCGGTGAAGAGGTCACTTTAATTGGTGGTCCAATAGGGACACATAGTGATATTCTTTTGACTTTCAATGATGCCTTAGAGATGTAGGTGGCCGTGTGAACCATATCGCATAAAACGAAAAGTGAAAGTCAAATCATAATAATGATTAATATAAGCTTTTGTATACAGGTGTGCCTTACACTTGATTAAGTATATTTAATTGACTATTGTTACTCTAAAGACATGTTGCAATTTGTCACGTCAGTACTTTATTGGGCGATACTTTGAAGGAAAGTTGTGGCGAGCCCCTGAACTTCTGCGGCTCCACGGGCGCCATTTTGAAGGCACACAGAAGGGGGACGTTTACAGCTTTGCGATTATATGTCAGGAGATCGTATATCGAGGCGGTGTTTTCTACCTCACCAATCTGGATTTTACTCCAAAAGGTAACTGGCGATATTCACAGAATGAGCTCTTAAGCAGATATGCAATCGCTCGAATACATACATAGTGGTACAATACCTGGTGCTGTGGGGGTAGGTCAGTCTGGCCGCCGATGTTCCGCCATGACACCCGAAGACCTGAGCAGAAAGCAGAAACCCTAACGCTGGCCGTAACCCTAATCCTTAACCGTCCGACCTAGTTTGTTGCGCCCAATACCTAACCGGTTGCATAGAGCTTTATATCAGGTGCTGGTATAGGCTAGAAGTGGATGCAATGCTTCTTTTCTTCCGCAGTAAAAAGTCAACACTTTCAGCATTCTCATCGTCATCGTCTACGTCATAAGTTTGTTGCCTTCGAGTTTTATGAATATTCAGATTGTATATTTGGAAATAGAGAGCGATTTTTAACAGTTTGCGTATTTGTTGTGTCTTAATTCACTGTTATAAGAGAAAGGAAAAACGTAAGTATCTTGTTGGAAAGAGACGAAAGGTATATAGAGTTCAACACCTAATTGTTAAAATACGTTTACGTTTACAGAAATTTACCAACGTGTCAAAAACGGCGCCAAGCCTCACTTCCGCCCTACCTTGGAAAGCGATGATTGTCCGACTGAATCATTCTGTGATGTTATACGTAAATGCTGGGCCGAAGAGCCCCCAGACAGACCGGATTTTACGGAGCTCAAATCAATTATAAGGAAACTGAATAGGTGGGCGTGAATTGTACTGCACCTCGCGGCGCCATAAGCAAGTGACTTTTTATTCGTGCCAAAACATGCATTTAATTTTTCTTCGTTGCTTCTCATACAGTTAATGCGTTTCCATATTGCTTGGCCTTTGTTTTGTGGATATTTTTTTATTGGCAATAGATTGCAAATATCCAATGCAAACTTGTTAAATCAAAAAATAATGTTATAGCCACAAGGATAAAGCAATAAATTTCATTTTGAGTTAATACGCATGAGTCCCAAAGCGTTTTACGCGACCTCCGAACTGCGTGTTACAGGCCACGTACGAACTAGTGCTTTCTATCAAGTTTCATTATCAGATTTTCCTTTACATATTGCCACTTATCTTATATGGTTTCCTGGCAGAGACGGCGATAAAGGCAATATTTTAGACAACCTCCTGTGCCGAATGGAGCAATACGCTAACAACCTCGAGAGTCTTGTCGAGGAACGCACGGCCGATTACCTCGAGGAAAAGAAAAAGGCCGAGAACCTGCTGTACCTAATGCTGCCAAAGTTAGTAACAGCGCACGCGCGAGCGTCAAAAACTCGACGATGTGGTGAGGGTTTCGGGCTGTATTTCATCCAAATATGAAGAAATGACTATATTTCGTTTTTGATTAATTACTGCGCAATTCTTATTACCTTACAGTCAACAACTTAGCACCGTTGTGCGTCGTATTATTTGGCACCATGTTTCCTTTGGTTTAATCAGACCATTTATCAGCGATTCTCTAGGTTTAAGTCTGACTGCGTAATGACTTAGTTGTATCTGTGACGCGCTTAATTAACATTCCCGTCTCGACATTCGCAGAACGGTTGCTGGGCAACTGATACAAGGCGAGACCGTTCAAGCCGAGGCGTTCGAATCGGTTACGATCTATTTCAGTGATATATGCGGATTTACTGCTCTATCTGCTGCATGTACCCCAATGGAGGTTAGTTTTGACGCGTGATTCAATGGCTGTCACTTATCATGAATGATTGTCCGTTTTCGTTATCTATGCCATAGCTAATAGGGCCGAATGCAGTGACCATCGTTATTAAGAATACATCCGTGATAAAATGTCCCGAATACGCAAACTCCGGACAATGATTAGTCGCTCTGTCGTGGTTAAATATCTCTTCAACCATCTGCCCGTCTTGAACAAACGCTCAGGTCGCTCCATTGATACGACATATTCGCGACGTTAGGGCGTTTCTTACGCCTGTGTTGTACCTCTTCTACGCGACTAAAGTCTCCGGTTCGTGGCGGTTATGGTCCTTAAGATTTGTCTTATGCCTACGTAACGTTCTAGTTCCGTGCCCCTAACCAAATAAATATGAAAGAAAAAAAGAAAACTGTCGCGAAAGCTAATTGGCTTAAATCTGATGCAAAGATATCCGTGAAATAATATCGCACCTGATGCAATATAGAGCGAACAAAATTAATATAATTTCGTAAATTAATGTACGATATTTGTGGAAACCAATTGAGAATCTGATGTTGATTAGCGCCTCCTAGGTAACAAGAAGAAAACAAACACCGTAGTAGAGTCCGAACTGATTTCACTTATCAACCAAATATTCGTACGTAGATATGCTTCCATTTGTTCCATAACGTTGAGAGACCTTTATTTGCTTTTCAGGTAGTTGACCTTCTCAACGATCTCTACACACACTTTGATTCTATAATTGACAACTACGACGTTTATAAGGTATAACCACAGCAGTTGCGTGATATGAATGTACGTACTCGCCTAAATATTTTACCAGAGTGCAGTTAGCACCGTTCAATTTAAGAACCTGAATGAATTCCCGCTCCAGTCATCTACTAACTGTGGCAATTTTCGAACAGAAAGATCGTTAATCCTCTATCTGCCAGTGGGGGTCTGGGCAGCCGTTTTAGTGTTATTTTATTTGGGCTTCTTCCCTCTGACGCGCAAATGCTTCAGATCCTTTTTGAATGGACTTTATACCGCTTATACCTCCGCTATCTCGTCGTCTCATTAAAATTAGCCAACTCTCGCGGAATCAGCAACGTTTGTGATCTATGTAGAATGCCTATAGGACTTCCCAACCAGAGGCGTGGATGAACAAAGATCAAATGTCTGTCCAGACTTTTTAATGACGGTGTTTCTTCAGCATTATTATCGGAGGTTAATCCGTCTATCCTGTTGACCATAGGTCAGCCTGTTAGAGACGAATCATATCCTAGACGCAGGAGTAATCCCAGACTATTTTATGGACGTAGATTACATAGGTAGTTAGGTACCGTAGCGGTCTACTCTGCGCCATTGCCTCATTTATCTATGTGGACGAACGGAGTTTTTATGTCGGTTTATTTTCCGCTTTGTTGGGCGTACACGAGTGATATAACCGCAATAAAATTTGGAAATCGATCAGCATATAATAAATGTATGTACACGTACAGGTGCACCCTAAGCCATGTTAGTGAATTCACATGATAAATAGCCTAGAAATAGCGATGAAAAAAAATCTGTCCACTGAGAGTTGAACACTCTAGCGTAGTACTTAGATCGTTGGACTTGGATCAAGAATACCTTCATGCCTTTACAAGATATCTGTGTATATCGCTGGCAATGATATACGGACTTTAAACAACAGTCTTCCTAAAAAACGATGTTAAATGTTTGAATGCACAAGACAAAACTTGCCCCTGTAGCTCAGTTAATAAAGCACCAGACTGGTTTTCTGAAGATCGTGGGTTCTTGTCCTATCAGAGGTATAGGTTTGTTCTGTGCATTTCTTTCCGTGTTTTAGATGGTCTCCTTATCGTCTTTATTGCACTCACCTCTCCGCTATCTCGTCACGTATTGTAACTAAGTAGCAGCTTCCACAGACTTAGCGGTGTGTACGACATAGATAGGCTGTCCCTGGGCGTTTGGAACCAATAGGGTTAATACACGAACGAAAACTGTCTTCCCAGACAGCCAGGTTGTTTTACTACGGTGTTCCTCTATTACTGCTAGAAATCTTTTTGTCGTGTTAGCCAGATAGACAAACTTTTAAGGCCAGGGAGTGTCCTTAATAATGACCATTTTGATAATCATCGTATCCCTAACCATGCAACGAGCACCCAAAGCACGATACCAGTCTGGTCGTGAGTTCGGGCCTCGTAATGTACAATATTTTTTCGGTTTTAATTTTATCTTTTAAAGCACCATATAGTGTAAAACTTATGACATGATGGCATCATCCCCAGGTGGAAACAATAGGCGACGCGTACATGGTTGTTTCGGGATTACCTGTCCGCAATGGCATCCAACATTCGGCTGAAATTGCCCGAATGTCGCTTGCCCTGCTCAACGCCGTCAGGACATTCCGGATACGACATCGACCAAACGAACAACTCAAGCTGCGTATAGGACTTCACACCGGTACGGAAAATCTGGTTACCATGACACCGCCGCTCAGTTCGCCTATGGTGTCCTTACATTATCAAATTCGTTTCACGCAACTTAATTAGTTGAAACGTACATAGTCGATAATATTATTGTCACATTAGTCAATTGGCGTTCTTTCTGTCGAATACAATTGGTCATATGTACAACCACGTGACGCGAACCAAATGATCCAGCGAATGAATTTCATGGCTCCTCTTGCTGTAGAACATAGCTCTACACCAGACAAGAAAATCACAGAAGTTAAATAATTATGATAATTATTATTAATTTCAGTGGATTGTGACAAATTGGTCTAAACGATTTCTAATTCAACGCCGATCTGTTCTCGGCCGCATAGTGGTTGAGCGCGGACGAGGTGTTTATATGACGTCAGTCGTCGACTCACGCCATGTGACAACATATTACTTCAAAATCCGAAAATCCTTCTTGGAGATTGAGAGATTCTCGACACTCGACGAGACTCCAGTGCGAGACAGGGTGAGCTCGGTTAGCAGGGGCCTGCGAATTACAAGTTAGAAGCTCGAATCCTGGGCAATACCGTTTGTAGCATTGGGCGATGTACGTTATCAGTTGCTACTGTCGAATTATCTGTATGTCATACTATATAAATTTACCGGTTTAGGTCCAGTGTGTGCTGGAGTCGTGGGACACAAGATGCCTCGATACTGCTTATTCGGAGACACGGTGAACACGGCCTCGCGAATGGAGTCTAACGGACAGCGTTAGTCACGCCTCCCCCTAATACATATATAAATTTATCGATGTTCAAACACACTTCACCTGAATAAACACCGCACCGCAAATAACCTATTCCTGTAATGTTATAGTCAGTCTACGTAACCGTCTACATAATCTACGATCATATAGAGTGCAATACAAATAAATTTCAGCACAATAGGTGCAGGGAAGGTAGTAATTCGCCACCCGGACCAATAGAGTATACAGAAATATA
>WURV02178266.1:0-13558 GCA_011762755.2 Epimenia babai
TTTGTATGTTGTTGCGGAATGTTCCTAGTACAATGGATTTGCATGCATTTGATTTGATAAAGTCAAGTCGTTACACGCTAGCCACGTTATACTGTCCATGATGACTTAATATAATTTATAGACAAATTTACCACCTAATAGCCAAGTTACTTGGCCTTATTCTATTATTTGGCCTTATTATGCCAAATAAGCATGTATTACAAAATACAACGCCACATGAAAAATCTATCGTAATAGTGTAAAAAACCTCTTTTTATACCATTTTTGTACGCGGCAACGCTGGCAAGTAACCAGACCATGGCGATGTTATTTAGTGACTGGCATTAATGAAAAGGGTTTATATGACTACGTGAATGACTCAATATAATACAGTGACAATAATACATATGTATTAATTTGTAGATAAATATTTTCCTGACACTACTAATTTTGTATCAGTTTACTGCTAAGTTACAACCTGGTCGAAGAACAAATGAAGATAATAACAAAAACTCAAGGATAAATTTAGTTAAATCTCACAGTGAAGTTACGAGCTAGGTTTTTAATCGCATGTATCACTTATTAGGATGAGAAACCCCGAGACAGTGCATCAGCTACGACATTGCCCCATGCGAAAATGGCGGATCTCCAAATTATATTAGTGTAACAATAAATACCATCGTATTAATCATAGATTATTATTCTTCATTTATTGGATGACCTTTAATGGTTTATGATCGGTATATACGCGGATTACATCTCAGTATCTGAGATATACTTAAAAAATTCTACGGCCAGAACTAAGGCCAGGGCTTCTTCTATGGTAGAGTGTTTGCACTGATGCTCTTTGAACTTTCTGGGGAAATAACATATTCTCATCTTAGTGCATTACTATATTCCCACATCCCTGATTACTGGCATCTACAGCCAACTTAAAGAGTTAAGCAAAGTTGGGAGCAGCCAACAAATGCGCCAGGTGTTTGTGAGCAACGATTTCATTTGGTTAAAGTCATGGTTGCAGTTTTTTGACCAAACTTGGCACCTCTCGACAATAAATCCACGAGGAGAGTCACTCACGATAATATCCCGCCAAACCAAGAAAGGACATAATCTCCATTTTGGTTATTGGGATGGGAAATTTATTATCTGCTTTAATTTTGGTATCTACAGGTCTGATATAGTCATGATCCATACCATGGCCCAGGTATATCATGCTAGCTCTACAGAAGTCACTCTTTGCCCAAGCTTTTCAGACCCAGTGCCATAATATTGTAAAGGAAACTTCCATTCGTGGTTATAAACAAGACTTCTTTAGTTCATGCTGTAATAGGAATCAGTCAATTTACCATGAGCATATCAAATTTATTGATACATTGGGCATTTCCAATTTTGTCAATAAAGTTTTCGGTTTTCATGACGTCATTTAGCTTTCTAAAATCAGTATAAAACTTACAAGATCCGTCCGGCTCTGGTACCAACATACGTGGCAAGTTCCACAGAAAATTGCTAGGCTCTATAATGTGATTATCTAGCATATATTCATTCTCTTTCATTGCTTTACTTTTCGTAGAATTCAGTCAGTACGGGTGTTGTTTTATATGTTTATCCTCCACCAATAAAATATATCATGTCAACCGTTTTGCATCTATTCAGTACATCTGGTAATAAATCGACATGTCTCTTAATCAAGTTAATAATTTTAATTTTCTGATCATCCTCATGATAATCAGCTCAATATTTGTGTGACAGATCTTTTAGTATATAGTCAGAATTACGTAACTTCATTTCATACACTGTACCTCGATTATCGCCATCTTTTGGTTCACTTGGTAAATCACAATTGGGGTGACTAGTTACAGCGATGGTTTTTGCATTCACTTGTCTGTCATGGTACCCTTCAACCATATTTATATGACACAAGTTTTGAGACCTCTGCATATTGGGAGTGTCGATTACGAAATCTTATTTACCCAGGGGTAATACGACGAACACTTGATTTCCTGAATCCTCAATTCGTATTTTATTTGTGGAAACACACCTGCCATAAAATTAGAACCCTAATCCTTATGTAGGCTATTTCACGGGGAAACCCTACCGAGGAAAAGAATTCAATTAGTTTACTGACGGTAACAATAGTTTTGGCAGCAGTATTACAGAGGGGAATGGCTTCAGGATAGCGAGTAAAAGTGCACATGACCTCCAGTAGGTACTACTTACCTAAATTAATTCTTGGCAAGAAACCAATTCAGACGACGATGATGCGATTAAATGGCTCATTGAATGCTGGTATTGGTCCAGAGGAGCATCCGGAATTTTCAGGTTCGGTTTGCCAAGCAACTGACACAAGTCGCAAGTTTAACTATAATCTACTACATCTTTTTCAGACCTCATCAAAAGGACTGTGTGAGATTTTTTCATACGTTTTGTTAATGCCAAGGTGGCTCTCCGACTCATTGCCCGTGTCACAGCACAGAAGGAAATATTTCTGGAAATGATTCCTTTATTTTTTCAGTATCATTTTTAGCGTTTTTGGGGTTTTTCTCCAACCTTTGACTTGACAGTAACCTTGCTAAATCATTACCACGAAGATCAATACTCAGTCAGGCAGAGATGACTGTAGTCCAACTATGACTTTTTCCAATATTAGCTCGGAGTTAATTCTACGGTATACAACGAAACTTGATGGCAATTTGGGACACTCTGCAAGACATTCACCCCAATAAAGTCTTCCTCTCTGGGTGGGAAGACATAGTGCTTTGGAGTTATCGAATATGCTCTGACTAGGCCTCTAACTATTAGATTATATTGATTAGCCATATCCATCGGATTTTCAGTATATGCTGCCTGATCTTCGCCAGGTAATACACTCTGCATTATACACGATAATGCTCTTGTTGCCACCCTGAACTAACATCTACAGTTTAAAAATGTTCAAAATACTTATCAATATTCTTATGCTGAAATGGTGGAATGAGTTTAATGTTGGCACCGACCTTGAAGGGTGTTTGCTGGCGAGGTTTATCAATTTCCATTTTGCTAAATCTTTCCATTGATTCTAGCTTTATCTGTATTTGCTTTAATTGATAATCTAGCTCCATTTGTTTAATTTCTAGTAAGTCATCTGAATTCTGGCATGTTTGATGATTAGAAGATGGACCATGCAAGTCAGTAGGTGTATCTTCAATGTGTAGTTTATCAAGAATAAGTTCTTTTGTAGTGGCCTTTTTAATAGCCAGCCTAACGCTGTCAAGTCCTATAGTTTGTGCAAACTGAATTAATTCTGACTTGACAACCATTAACTAGATAGAAAAATTTGTTGCCACAATGTCGATGAAGATAACAGGTAAAGGAAAGGTGAGGTTTTGGTGCTACTTGATAATTAAATGCCAGTCGCATGTACAACATTGCCCTGTTACATGTGTAAGATATTTTTATAATTAACCATTCCTTTCTCAATATTCAAGCACGAAAATCTTGCTCATTTCCCATTGTGGAAGGCGCGGGAAAAAAATCCCTAGTTTATGCTAGTTCAAACTCGCAACCTCTCGCATGAAGGGCAGCCCTTCTAACCACTGTACTGCTGGCGCCAACAAGATGCTTATATATTAAAACTTAAAAGGATACCCAATGACCTACATTGCGAGGATTGTCATGATGTATGTAGTATGTGGCCATGTTGATATGATCCCCACGAAGTAGTAATTCGAACGGGTAAAGGTTGCTCATTAAAATCCATGTTTGTGTTGATCCTTGAGCTGTCATTTTTTTCCAACGGCAAAATACAGCTATAAAGTTTGTCCACCCTGGACGAGCCTGAAATGTTCCGAATTGTTCATAGTGCAGTAGTGTGCATTTGATGTCAAGTTATTACATGGTTGCTGCGGTATAATGTCCATTGTTGACTTTATTTATATAATGAAATATTATTAATTAAAAATAAATAACAAATTTACAACGTAATAGAAAACGTATCGTCGTATCATGTGTGTAAGGTTTCATTTATAGTGTTACCCATTTTTTAAAAACAATGTACAGGTAGTCTTCACTTTACGACGGTTGCGACCTCCGACATTTCGTGGTTACGACGCACTCCATAAGAAATATAAAATAACATTAAAATATAAAATAACATTAAAACGCGTTACTGTCTTACACAGTTTAGCGTCGTAAGAAACGTAATCAATTGCGAACTAGTTCGTAGCGCGCAGCAGGTGAATACGTTGTGCGGTGGTGCTAAGTGAGGAAGACGGCGTTACCCAGTTTAAGTTTCAGTGTTACGCAATTTTGGTTGTGTTTGGCCATTCTTTCTCTCGCATGTTTGATCATTTTTGTGAACTTTTTGCCATTCGTTATGGCTCCAAAACGTAATACTGTACAATACCTTACAGTACAGGGCGTTTAGAGTACTTTATTTATGGTGTTCCGACTTACACTAAATTCGACTTACACCAAAGTGTAAGAACGGATCTACGACGTAAGTCGAGGACCCCCTGTATTATAAAGAAATAGATTGCACTTGACTGTATATTGGTAGACATTTATTTCCTCAGATTTGTGACTGTCAGCGTATCAATAGAACATTAATTACATAACTACTTACAGATCTTAACACTACATCACTACAGGATCAATTTGACATTAATCACAGATTTAACCTTGGTAATAATTATGGCATCAATCATAGCATTAATCACAGTATTAAACATGGCATTTGATGCAGGATAAATCACAACTGTAAATATTGCATCGACTACAATATTCAAAAGGACAGAAAAAACTTTTGTCCAAGTTCACAAGTAATAAAAATATGTATATACCTGAATATGTATATACATGTAGGGAGTAAAGAAAAGGAAAATTAATAATATAGAGAAACTAAAAGTGAAGGTAACTGTTTTTAGGATGTCACTGGATAATTGTATAATTGGTAAAGGTGTCTTTCTAGCCACCTGTTGTTATTATTACTGCCTCTTTTTACCATTAGTGGGGCTGACAGCAGTGGTTCTATAGATAGCAGGAGAGAAAGGCACAGATGAAACTTTTTAAAAAAGGTTTTTCTGTACATTTCTCTCCTGGCTCTTTGTATGCCAGGGTGTGCCACAAAGTATCATTTCCCGTGCTTGGAATCGCTATGTGGCTGTTGCTACAGCCAACAGAGTTACAACCCGTGCACAGGACCGATACATCACCCTCTCCGCTGTAAGACATCGCACGTCCATGGATACAACCTTGCAGAGAAACCTGAGAGATGTATCAGGAGTTCGTATAGCCACCCAAACCATCAGGAATAGGCTCAATGTATCAGGATTGAGGGCTCGCCGACCAGCTATACACATCACACTCACTCTACAGCACAGACAACATCGATATGGCTGGTGTCGAGAATATGTCACCTGGACCCAAGTCCAGTGGAGTACTGTATTCTTCACAGATGAGTCCAGGTTCTGTCTAGACTTCACTGATAGTTTTGTTCGGGTGTGGGGATTGCCCAAAGCAATATCCCACAATAACACAACATGCATCACCCAGTCGAAAGCATGCGTTGATGATGTCAAGCAGTGATTGACAGCAGAGGAGGTCAAACACTCTATTAATCCATGTTTTGTGAAAGAAAAACACAATATTTCTTGGTTTTCTGGGATTTTTAGAACGTTTTATTTTTCTGACATTTTGTGGAAAAACAACATGGCTTTATTTTGAAAATTTATTAATTTTGGTCTTAATTGATATACATACTGATGGAAGAGTTAGTGTCATACCTTTACTATAGAAAGTTATCGCAAATTAAGAGATATTTTGATGTATATATATATCTATATATATATATATATGGGTCATCCTTAGGAAGTTTTGAATAGTATATATTCATAAAAAGAGATGGGGCTCATCTTCAATGTGAAAGTAAAATGATGAATATATAAGTTACAACAGCTTTTCTGAGATATCCGAAAAATACACAGCACCACCTTTTACCTGGCCTGTTATTGACCATGACCAGATCATAGCGCACGGTTTATGTAAATTGGATAATCGCTAGATAATCCAGGTGCGCCAATCTAAGCCATTTCATAAAGGTTTTTATATACATGTTTGGATATGATATGTAATTGAATATGTATTTAAATTAGAGACATTCAGCAAGGTTAAGTGTTCCATGTTTCAAATGTACAAACCCGGTACAATGTATTTTTGAGTTCCGAAAAGTTCCGTAACTTTTTATTTTTAACATGAGCTGCCTCCATTGACATCACGTTAATATAGAAAATACTATAAAAATCAGTGAATCAATTTATAGTTCACCATTCTTGTTACAGATATCAGTGTATATTGCTGGCATGATATAGACTTTAAAAGAGTACCAGACAGGTTATATGGAGGTGGTGCGTTCGAGTCTCATAAGAGGAGGTTTTTTCCTGTGCATTTCTCTCCAGCTATTCAAAAGACCATATTGGTTATCCCAAAAAAACATGAAAATGATCGTTGGTGCTAAGATGTACATTTAGCAACTATTTCTACTCTTAGTTTTATTTATGGATCATGCATATTAACTACTGATGTTCCTGTATTAGGTCACTGTAAGTTATAGTTCTATCAACTTATAATGCGATGTTGGCAGAGAGGATGATAGTGCTAGACCAGCTACAGATCGCGAGGAAGAGATGAGGATGACGAGGGAGGAGGTTGAGCAGCACGAAGAGGAATATGCGAGAAGAGAGCAAGAACGTGGTGAGTTATAAATTTACTTTCAACCATTTCATGTGCCTGTCACTTTTTCAGTTGCATACGTATCTATATATTCAATTCAGTCCTGTTTGCACAAGAGGTAACTGACAGTTTTTTGTAATCGGGCATCAAATTAGAATACGTGAAGAGTGAATGATTTTAATAATAATTTCTCTTTAGTAGCCATCCAACAGTAATAACGAACCTACATTAATGTTTTATACATTAACAAGACTGTTTTATCTGTACATAATCTGTACATTACTATCACACACTCGATTTGCTATTGAGAATTATAATGTTGTTTTAAGTATATATGTGTGTATATGTATGTATATATATTTACATGTATGGATGTATTCAGGATTCGTGTGTGTGTGTGTGTGTGTGCGCGTGCGTGCGTGTGTGTGTGTCTTGATGTGTATGTCTATGTATATGTGCAGGGTTAAATTTTCTCGTGTCGCATTCACAGAATTTCTATTTGCAAAACATAAGTTTGGAAAGAGTGGTGAAAATTGCAATATATTGGAAATAAAACAAAAATAGTAAGTTTAGGCAGATATATGTAATATAATTTAGTACTAAAATTGTCTAGAAACAGTTCCAAGCTCTTAGGCACCAAATATTTGCGACACGTAATTTGTATTTCATGTTCTCCCAAAGGACCCATTACATAGCAAAGTAGTATAGGTTACTACTCTATGGTAGAAAATGATTATATGTGCTTAAACTGTCACCAATTATGCCTGCTGGTTTGACTGACACTCAGCTTACATGGGCATTACAATAAATTAGTATATATACTGCCATAAAAGACAACAGTCGGTTTTTGCGGTGCCCCAAGTGTGTTGGTATTCAAAAGTTTGTATTGTTTAGAGGTGATCATGTAACAAGTATCGCAGAATATGGTGCCAAAATAATGTTTAAGTGTCTCACTTAAAATTCATAAAGGATTTTTGAGAGCATTCTGGCAAAATGGAGCCGCGGAAAGTCTTGAATCACGACACTCCCTCCAAGATAGTCATGCTTCTCGAACACGGAGATTGCCAAGCTCACAAAATGTAGTCGTGGTACAGTAAGACATTTGCAAGATATAACGACACATAAAAATAGTGCCAGAATAGGTAAACCAAAGAAAGTGACTCCCAGAGATGAGAGAACAGTAGTTGAACTCTCTGTGACAGAACGACATCGAACACCCGCGGATATCATTCACTGTCTGAGGTGACACCACTCGAAGGATATAAGTATGACCACAGTTAAGTGCATACTACGAAAAGCAGGTCTCATAGGATGAGTAGCAAAGAAAAAACCATTCATTTCTGTGAAAAATCAGATATCATTGAATGGGCACGTGCTCATGCTGGGTGGACTTTGTGAATGGAAGCGAGTTCTTTAGCCCGATGAAAAGGAGTTCAACCACGTAGGGAGTAATGGAAGAATGTATGTGAGGCGGCGTATAGGTGAGGTGCTGACTCCAAACTGCTTGAGGAGCACTGTGAAGGGTCTTGGGTATTCTATTATAGTGTCGTTCTGCTCTGCCAATGGGACTTGTCCCCTCCACCGCATCCATAGCATTATGGACCAGAATGTGTATGTGGACCTTATTGAAAACATTATGGCAATATGTGCCTCAGGTAAATATTTCAGCAGGACAATGACCCAAATGCACAGCCCCACTTGTCAAGGCGTGGTTCAATGATAATGTTCAAGAGGTTCTCGATTGGCTATCGCAATCACCAGACATTAACCTGATCGAGAATCTATGGATATATATTGATAAGCAAGTTCAAGAAGAGGCGCCTAAAAACCTTGACAAACTTGAAAAATGCTTGAAAGAAGCATGGGCAGCTATCCCTCGCGAGAAATGTATCAAACTCGTGGAATCGATGCCACATCGATGTTGGGCCGTAATCAAGTCAAAGGGATATCCAACGAGATATTGACTGTATAATTGTTGAATTTATAGGACGATAGATTTTGGAATATGTTTGTAATAGATTTGTAACCATTATTTTCTGTTGTATTGATTATATATAATATCTGTAACATGAAAAGTGATATATTCCTACTGAGACGGTATAATGTATATCCACGAGATCAATATCCACGTGATTATTTTGATAACCTGTATACTATATAGCTCGGCAGTCCGAAGCGAGGAATATTAAACTGAAGAGCCAACGAATGAGAATGAGGGCAAAGGCTACTCATCTACCTCAAGGAGGAGGTAAGTAATAGTTCAGGGTCAATACGTGGTGCCATTGTCGGTAAGTGGATAGTGTAAGCTCAGTATCCCATGCCATTGTTGGTAAGTGGATAGTGTCTACTCAGTATCCGATGCTATTGTTAGTAAATGGATAGTGTCTACTCAGTATCTCATGCCATTGTTGGTAAATGGATAGTGTCTACTCAGTATCTCGTGCCATTGTTGGTAAATGGATAGTGTCTACTCAGTATCTCATGCCATTGTTGGTAAATGGATAGTTTCTACTCAGTATCTCATGCCATTGTTGGTAAGTGGATAGTTTCTGCTCAGTATCTCGTGCCATTGTTGGTAAATGGATAGTGTCTGCTCAGTATCTCGTGCCATTGTTGGTAAATCGATAGTGTCTACTCAGTATCTCATGCAATTGTTGGTAAATGGATAGTGTCTACTCAGTATCTCATGCCATTGTTGGTAAATGGATAGTGTCTACTCAGTATCTCATGCCATTGTTGTAAGTGGATTGTGGAGGCTTAATAAGTGTATAGACTAAATTTTTCGCTATTGCCATTAAGGAGATAGTGCAGGCTCAATCGTCAGAACCATTGTTGGTAAATGGATAGTGTGGGCTCAGTATTATGCCCTCCTGTAAGTCCAGTTAGTGGACAGCGTAAAAATACATGTGATGTGTGTTTTTATCATTACAAATGTTCTACTATTGACTCAAAGTATTGAATATACTGTGTAATGTATACTATACAAAATACTAGTCTCAAAAGGTGTTATTACCCTTACATTTTCTCTTACTGTATAATGGTTCTAAATATTTGGTGCTGCGGAATTGATCTTTTCATGGGTATTTATTGTGTATTTCAATTTGTATGCTCTCCTGCCCATGCTCAATTTTCTATTAATTTTTTATATTAATATAAGTTAGAAATGATTTCCACATGAAAAAATTCATTGTCTACTTTTCAAAGCTATTATATAGGGACAGATTTCAGCTGCACAGTGCGATGTATTGTTAACTGTTGTTATTTAAGTAAATTACTACATAGATAATATCTGTTTTATTGCTTCAATATCTATACTAACATTAAGCATTGGTTAGCATTGGTTAGCATTGATTAGCATTGGTTAGCATTGGTTAGCATCGCATGCTGCATACAGTGATTGTTTCTGATTTTTGCATTGCTCAATTTTATTTCATCACTTTTTTGTACGTAGTTACTTTTAAGGGTTTATTATTTTGATGAATAGCTGGATAAGGTGACAATGGCTCAAACCATGATGTCGTCAGTGATATATGGTGGATGCATTAAATAGTAAAACAAAGTCTGATGTTAAAACACGTCTTGATTATCCTGCCTTAACCTTATGTTGCTTTAAAAGCATTGCACTCTCATTGTTTGAGATTGAATTATTTGATGTTGAGTTATAGACATTATGTGTATGTGGATAGACAAATCTTCGCGAAATAAATTGTTTTTTTTTGTCAATATGATAAAAACAGTAGATATAAATATACTACAGTAGTCTAAAGTCTATGAATGCGTCATTTTCTTTGCATGTTTTATTCGCGAAAATCTGTCGATCTATTCTGAGTTGATTCAAACATGCATGTATTTGATTGTTATGTTTCATATGATGTAACTCCGTATTTCTTTAATGGTTATCCGATGACTACAGTCGCAGGTAATAGCCTCTAGCTAGCACCGTGTTTGCATGTCTGCATGAGTTTTGCTGTGTTTTAGGCTTCGATAGCGACATCGACAAGGACTACGATGAAAATACATCGCAAAACGTACGACGATGTCGTGGAAAAAAATACATGTCTCTTCCGATTGATGACTGGCAACATAATCATAATCATTCCGGTCTCGAATGTAGGGCGTCTAACGGCTTCAAATACGGTTCAGTGTCATCCGAAGAATATTTAAGCGATGAAGGAACATCATACAATGCGTCTTACATTAAAGTAAAAACCGACGCAGGTAATGAACCTCGTACAACAATGTCTCCATGACCTTTCTCGAGCTCTTATCTCTGCACCCTGTTTCATCACTTTTTGAATCTTGTTTCTATTGGTGCGACTGGATCTCTCTTTAGCTTTTCTGCTTGTCTGGATGAACTTTTGCTTGGTAGTATATCTGCTTGTTGGATAGCGTTTCTTCTTGTTTGGGTGCTTTTCTTCTTGTCTGGTGTCCTTTCTTCTTGTTTTGTGGCATTTCTGCATGTCTGATAGTGTGTCTGCTTGTATGGTAGAGTTACTGCTCTTCTGGTAGCGTGTCTACACATCTCGTAACATATATGCATGCCTGCTAGCATTTCTCCTCTCTGATAGCCTTTCTGCTTGTATGGTAACATTTTTGCTCCTCTGGTTGCAGTTCCCTTTGTTCGTTTCAGTAACGTTTCTAGCTGTCATAAAAACACTCATTGTAAACTGCATCTGAAAGCCTTGGCTGATACTTGCGGTCTATCAATATTGTACTTTACCTTTAACTTTACTTTCTGCTTGTTTGGTAGTATATTTACTCGTCTAGTGGCATATCTTCTTGACTAGTCACATTTCTTCTAGGTTGGTAGAGTTTCTGCTTCTTTGCTAGTGTTTCTGCTACTTTGCTAGTGTTTCTGCTTGTTCGGTTGCGAGTTCGCTTGTGTGGGTGACATTTCTGCTGGTACAGTACAGTGGCTACTTTGATTCTTTGGTCAACGGTACCTTCTATAAAAATTGGTTATTGGTGCATGTAGACATTATTCATCTATACTAGTTGGTTTTATTTGTGGTCAGCAACCAATTTTTCCTGGCAGTCACTATCACAGGATATTTTCTATCTTAACTCAGAGCTACCAGTTTAACTGTGACTATATACAAGTTTTATGAATTTTCTGGTGTTTTATTAGTGGTTAAACTATAACGATACATTTATAGTTTTTTCTTTATCTTCAAGTCAAAATGCCTTCTTCCAGTTGAGCTAAATCAGCATGTTCTATCTGTAATGCCTTTGATATAATGCCGACCGCTATCCTATCTTTCTGATACAAGTCTACTCAATGTTTTACGATGACTACCGTACTTTTCCACTGGTTGGGATATCTTCCATGGTTACTGTTCCTATTTCGCGTAAAATCATATCTTGGTGATAACGAACCATTATTTTATGTCACATTTTCTTCATATTACCTACAGTATTTATCAATCGTTTTTGACATGGATTGCATTGCTCTATTGTTGTTTTTCTGGGTATATCAAGTTATCAGAGACGTTGTCACTTGAGTAACCCCTAGATCCGTTTGAATTATAACTAAACAAACATCTGTACATATCCAGAAGCATCACCAATAGTTCGCACTAATTACTATCTATATGAAATTCTTCATTTGACGCTTTAGTTGAGGTTTTTTTCTTGTGTCTTATCTTTTTGCGATATCTATGCTATTCTCCCTGCTTTGTTTCTATCATTTATGTACATTGCCTGACAATGGTTGTATCTTTATAAATAACTGTATTTCTGGCATGATATATCATGTTATCTAAGTTTGCCATTATATTTGCTAGCATTAGCAGTTAAAAATAAAAAGGTAGAACTAACCCCATAATCCTTGATTTTATTGATTTTATAATTTTAGGACACTTTCCCTTTCATGTGCATGTAAATGGGTAAAGGGAGGTCATTGCATGAATTTTCATTTTCAATTATTTAGCATGACTTCTCTCCCCCGCACTAGCGGACTTAGGAGTGATTGAGAGAACTTTGATTTGGGCTCAAATAAAAGTGTGATGTCTTAATTGACATTTTGCAAAGTATATGGGAAAATCTCTTATACAGTGCAACACTCTTGTTGCAGTACATTACTCTTTCAATCAGAAATATTACATTAGGGACATTATTACATATTTAGTATTACATCTAGTAATGACTATTAATTTTTGGATGACACAAAACATGATAATACTCATAAATCTTCATTGTAACACAATCAAAGAGGGTTTTACTGTCTAAGTAAAGCAAGTTTTATTTTATGCGTCTTAGTTTTTTGTGTAGATTACGACACAGATGAGGAAACTGACAAGTTGCTTGACAAACCGTACAAAAAAGCTGAGAATGTCACCATACCTGAGTTGAGTCAGGCAGAGAAGGTGAGATCACCATGACGTGCTCATAACTCACTAATTATTATCTTCACATCACGCTGTCACTGTCATCCAGTAACCATCATGCAATCAATATCACTAAGTCACCTTTGTACAGTCACCGTCACCTAGTCACCGTCACACAGTTGTGCAGTCCCTCAGCTAGTGTCATGTTGGCATCTTCACGTACTCACTATAATAAATCATTATTCAAATATAATATGACTGATGTGGGTGTACACCGATGGCATCCAATATGGGGAAGCAGTTAGTCGAGTGGTAAGAGCACTGAACTCGTAACCGAAAGGCCGCGAGGTCAAGACTACCCACTCGTCGACTTTGCTGTGAGTTTCTGCATGTCATTTATCCCTGATTGCTGGAGTAAACCAATCTCCAACATAGGTAGATGCTTGATATTTTTCACGGGTGGTATATGAGCGTCCAATGTATACGTATTGTTTCTGCGTTAAATAATAATAATAATAATAATAATAATAATAATAATAATAATAATA
>WURV02178288.1:0-13557 GCA_011762755.2 Epimenia babai
TTTTATTTGTTGATCAAGCTGGATATGAGGTCTATAAATGTTGTATTTGACCTTTTATTTGTTGATCAAGCTGGATATGAGGTCTATAAATGTTGTATTTGACCTTTTATTTGTTGATCAAGCTGGATAATTGAGTTTGTCAATCAGACATAGAGACATAGAGCATCATGCTTACAGCTCAAGTGACAAATACTTATTCAAAGCATGTCCACGACCGTGCTGCAGTCTACCTCACTGAACTGATATGCACCAAATAAGACAATACGCACCGTTTTTTGGGGAAAAAAATGTGGTACCACCATAAAATTTCACGTTTCCCCTGCATACTAGAGGAAAAATTAGTCAAATATCTCAAATAATAAAAAAGTTATAGCCGAATGATTTTGGGTACATTTTACTAGATCACCCTGTATATGTACCGGATTCCTGAAAAATCACAATGTCTACACAATTATTAATTGCATAATTATGTAAATCACACCAATCACAATACCTCGTATATTGGTAGTGGGGGTGGCTTCCTGCGATTCGTTGTTGCCATAGTTACGTGCGAATCACTAGATAGAAGAAACAATACATAGCAGTTATGTTGTATGTATGATATTATGATTATAATAAACACACCATATTCATTTCATCAGTTTAAACATTACTCGTTACTAAATATGAATAATATCAGGCCATGCAGAATATTATAATCTAGTATACTACTCAAAACTTCTTAAGGATCACCCATATATAAAAATAATAATAATGGTAATCCATTTGTTTTGAGGCGCCCTAAAAACTAGTATGTCTCTAAAGCGCCTATATACATTTTGTGTGATAACTAATTATATTGCATAACACAAAAGAATGTACATATAAGTTAAATCATAGCCTAACACAACCGTTAAATGAAATGAAATGAAATTCTATTTGATTTCCAGTGTCCTTCCAACACATGGCAATCAAAGACACTAAACAAATTTATGGTTACTATGACTAAATAGAAATAGAAATATATATATATCTATATACCTCAAAATATCTCTTAATTTGTGATAATTTTCTATAATCAAGGTATCATACTAACTCTTTCATCAGTATGTGTATCGATTCAGAGCAAAATTAGGAAATTTCCAAAATCAACCCGACCTGTTATTTTGCCACAAAATGTCAGAAAAATGAAACATTCCAAAAATCCAGAAAACAAAGAAATGTTTTTTTCTTTCACAAAACGTGGATTAGTAGCGTGTGTGACCTCCTCTACTGTCTATTACTGCTTGACATTGTCCGCGCATGCTGTCGACTAGGTGACGCAGGTTCTGTTGTGGGATATTGGTCCATGAGTCCAATAGCGCATCCCTGAGCTGTTGCCGGGTTGATAATTGTGGGCAGAGATGTCCCAAGCATGCTCAATGGGATTGAGATCAGATGAGCGGGTTTGTCATTCATCAGAACAAAGTCTGGACCAATATCAACAGCCAAAGACCTCAAACACGTCGATGATTTCATAACGGTACCTGACACCAGTTAGCGTGCCGTTTTCAATAGCATGCAAGTCTGTACCACGCGTGGTAGTGATGCCACTCCACACCCTGACAGCTGCCGCCATATCGGTCATGTTCAACAACTATAGCATCGGGATATCGCTCATTCGGCCTTCTCCACACCCGAATATCACTATCAGCGAAGTCTACACAGAACTTGGACTTATCTGTTAAGAGTACAGTACTCCACTGGGCATGGGTCTGGGTACGGGCGATGACACTTTGTGACACGCCCAATTCCTGAACCACATGTCACTGGGACATGCCAGTCGCCATCATGCCTATACCTCTATTTACATTTTCTGACATCTAATAGCGACAAATTTGTCTCGAAGGCATTCAGATAAATAGAGGTACACCTAACAACCACTAAAACACTACTTCTAATGTAAGAAATTCAGTGTGAACAGTCCAAGTCAAGTTTACAAACTGAGCTAATGTGCAGTAAAATGTTGGTACTCGTGTATGGGCCTGGCTTACTACAGCCTTGAGTGGCCAACATATGAAACATGTACTCTTCACTCGTCAACAAGACCCAAGCAGCAAATCAATTACATTTATATTCATAATGTATACATAATACATATATTTTACTCTATTATCTTATATTATATGGGTCATCCTTAAAAAGTTTTGAGTAGTATATATATTTAATTATGTTCAACTTTGTGCCGCCACATAAAGATAAACAATGGGCTAAGATTTACTCGGGTTTGAGGAGATCATTATTTATTAAGAGAGCTACTTTCTATCGTGGATAATACTGAATACGGTTTACATCATCACTACTAATTGTAGGATAAATCATTCAGCATCTAAGATAACCATACTGCAAGTAAAACCCGATGTGCTACCAACATAACCCATTAACCACGCTCCGGTAGCGTTAGGCCGGGGACAGGTGTGTAGGTTGATTTAGTAAGTAAGTAAGCAACAATGAGGTAAATTTTAAAATTGTCGAATTACTAACTATTAACGACAATCTATATATTTTTGTTGTGTATTTTTGTTACTAGTATTATGAATATACTAATATGCCAATATACACTAAAGTAAAACTGTACCTTGGCCTGGTGGTATATTTTTTTACTTCCTGAACGCTAAAGTTGCTTTACTTCCTGGTTGCGACTTTATTTTTGTAGTTATGTCCCCTGTAAAAGACAACAATCAAGAACCCTCTCATCGAACTCTAATTTGAAGTTATGTATGTAAATTGAAACAAAAATAAAAATATTTCAACAGCAACCAAGTCAGCATGCACTCAGGGCACTTTCGTGTACACTGCCTTATGAGTTGAAGATCCATATATATAAATCGTCAGGTAATTTTATTGAAAGAGAACAGATATTGGTCTGTGTCTGAGAACAGTCTGATTCGAGATTCAAGATTCGAAATGTTTTATTCAATACATATAATAGGCAATATTTACCGCACGTTATAGATCTCTAGATTATATCATAACTTCGTATAGGTTATTAGAGAACACAAATTAATAATCACATAAGAATGTACATCGTGTATTCGAAGGAAGTTTTTGTGAAGACCGTGTCACTTTTGGTGCACTCCCTTGGTTGCATGGTCAGTTCCTATGATAGCTAGCAGTAACGGTTTTATCCGTAGTATTAAAAATCGAAAAAAGAATATTATTTGAAAGACAAATTTCATATGTTTGTTGAATTATCAGTAAATCTGCGCACCACTTTCATTCTTACTTAGCTTATAATATAGCTAAAAGCAACAATGTTACCTTAAAATTCGTACCTGGTCACAACATCGGTGTTAATAGACTGGTCTGCTAGGCAAACTAGGGAATATTAGACCTATTAATATTCTCATTATAACACCCACCCGCCACACAATATTGACCTAATGTTTATAACACCGCATAATAGGGATGTCTCGTTGGGTTCAGGAATGTGTCAGGAAGAGGAGTGACACACCAGAAACTAAAAATTGTCTTAATAAACAGTATTCTGAGTAGACTTATTGAGATAGAAAATGTAGATTACGTTAATGTAATATGATAACTAAAATGTTATGTTATCCAATATTTTGGGGGATTTTTCCGAATCAGTGTAATACGAACCTACTGAGCACGCTAAAAGTGTCATCCAAAATCAGATCAAGACTTACTAAGCACTGAAATATACTTGATTGAAAGTACACGAATAGTATCGCTGACTAACACACTTCACATCAAGAAATACAACACACTCTACATCAATAAATACACTATTTGAATACATTGTTATGACCTAAGCATCGTCAGAAAATAACGCACACATAAATGAACACAGAAACAGTAATCAGCTTCCGTTCCGACACGAATAACGAAGAAGACATCCGAGAAATCGAGCCCTCGTTGAGCTGCGACAGAACTAAACCTTATCTAGATATTTAACAAAAAAAACGTCATCAATACTTACTGGACACAAACAGCCACCTTTTAATTTGAGGCTGTTTTCTACACTTTTATGTCACAAATATCAAGGGATGAAACTCTCTTTCATCATGTAAAAATACAACAGCGAGACACTCAGTTTGTAAACCTTCTAATTCAAAGTTCACCAACCACTTCTCAAGTATGGCCTACAAAACGATTACTTCAGTAGGCCTTTGGCTATCTAAAAGACCAACTAGTTTTCGGATTGCGTGCAAACATGTACAAATAAATAAAGCTTCTCATCGACTGGAACGTATTCCTCGTACGACTATTTGATGCATTTTCCCGTGACCGCAAGTATATGCGCCTGTGATAACATAGTTACTCAAACAGGTGGAATAGAAAAAACATTGCATCAACGGAAAGAGAGCTTTTACCACACCGATCTCTTGGGGAGTTACTGGATCATTAGATTACTACGGCTTGGAGAGGAAGCAGCAGTCATCGTCTCTTTATTCCATATAGAATAATCCACATCACCTAGCCCGTGACAAAGTGCGGTTTCCTGCCCGGAAATGTGGGTGTAGCGACGTGTGTTTGTCGTCATGATTAAATTCATCGATTAATGGTGTCGTACTTTAGTAAAAACTAACAATGTCTGAAATGTTCATGTTAGCGATTGTCTTTCGCTAAGTAACCGAAGATATGTGCATAGAAAACACCTTTATTTCTGTTGGGAATCGAACCCACGACCTCTAGGTAGTCGGTCCGCTGCTCCAACTGATCTTTCGAGGCAGACTTTCTCCTGCGCATTTAGATATCAACCATCTGTTCGAAGACACGCTGGTATTTATAATCTGTGCCTGTTACAGTCACCTGTGTATCGCTGGCCTCGTATTTAGATTTAAAATATTCAGATGAGTAGAAGAAAGTGTGAATGTTACCTGGCAGAATATTTCCAGAATAGCTATATAGCTATGGCTTACAAGTAGCTTCTCGCACCCGTTACTATTGTAATCTGCTACTGAACCTCGATGTTAGAAAAGTCAGAGTCAAAGATAGCGTCACGTTCGTTTACTATCAGACATGTTGGCGAATGACGATCTGGAGCCGTAGGAACACACACGTTCACTTCTAGCTGATGGGGCCGGCAGACAGACCGCATGGACACTGAACTACAGCATGGTATCTCGATATTCAACAGCTGAGAATTTACTAAAATTTTGTTGAGGAATGAGTTTTGGGTACGAACGAGTCATTGCTGATGTAATCTGACCATATAGTGTGATTGTCATCACATCAGACATCAGACTCGATGTATTTAGGCTCACTGAACGGTTAGCTGGTCGGGGGTCGTTTTTACAGGTCGAGGACGGACCTAAAACGATTCTGTTGGCTAGTTGTGTTTACAGTTTTACTACATTGTCGCCGTCGAATGGGTAGTGTCCGAGCTGCTGGTCAAGAAGATATAAAAGATATAGTTCAGAACAATAGTTATTGCACCGTTCATCATATATGATGAAAATTGAAATTGCTTTGTAATTACATTGCAATTGTATTATAATTGTAGCGTATTTGTAGCGTGATTGTATCGTAATTGTATCACTATTGCATCGTAATTGCAGATTAATTCCGTTGTAATTGTTTTGCTATAATTATATTGTAATTGTATTGCAGATGTATTGCAATTGTATTGCACTTATATTGCAATTCCATTGGTATAGTACTGTAATTGCATTGTAACTATATTGCAACTGTAGGCTATTGAAAAAGATAATTGCAATGTGTATACAAGACCAAATCTCCAAAATGATTATGTAAACTCAATAACGAGCAAGGTGTATTAAGTAAAGTAGTTTTTATCTATTCTATTTTTTCACATTAATTAGATAAATACATCTGGAGGTCGTGGGTTCGAGTCCCATCAGAGGTATAGGTTTTTTCCGTGCATTTCTCTCTAAATGATAGTGTATTCACTATGGATTGTATGAACATCCTCTTCAATATCAGATCGGAGTGAATGATAACTTATGGTGGTAAGAAACGCCACAGCTCAATAATATTAATACACAAAGCCGCCTTTAATGGGGTTACATGATTATGTTGGCTGTTGACTTTATTCACGCGATGTGCTGTAATCATGGGAGTAAATGACGTTCAGGCGCGAGTAAAGCGGCTTAGTGATGGGCGTATTGTTGGTTATAATACACTCGCCCGTACGATCGACACGCGAATGTGTACATACCCGCTTTCTGTTTACGCATTTCTTATTTACTGATTGATAACATGCACAGAGTACACGTTCGTGTTATGTCGTGGTATAACATGTAAATTTATGGAGTAGGTCAACATAATGCAGATAAATAATATTATTATTTTATCATGTTGAAACATTCTTATTTGTATAAAAATGTGCGCCTTAAAGCAGGTAGGTTAGAGATTTAAATATGTAGTACAATGAAGGAGTTAACATGGTTAAGATGTAATGATTAAACAGTTGTTATCGATCGAGTATCTAGCTCATGTTATAGTCAATGCGTATCATGTGTATCCGTACTATAGGGGGGGGGTATTGTACCAAAAACTATTCTTTATTACTTATAATCATTCCGTGCCCGTGTGTTGCTGATGGGGAACTAAATGCCTAATATTTTTGAAAGTTTTTTTAAAAATAAGTTATTTGAAAGTAAATATGTCTCTAGACGATTTATTTTGATAAAACGCAACTTCATTGACGAAGTCATAGGCTATACACTCCTTACGGAGGCTAATAATTTTAAATAGTGCCGCACTTGGCGTAAGGATTTATTTACAAGTGGATAACTCGCTTTAAAATTGGAAACTCTTCATAGAGAAAAAAGTGACTAGTTAATAATGTCAGAAATAGAAACATAGTTTGTTGTTCTATCGTAATATTTATAATTCTACCATCGGTATTTGGGTTGTTCGTAAGAAAAAAGCTCTCAAATAGTTCGGGACATGACATACATAACCGTTATAGTGGAAAAGCGTATTTTTTATTTGAAACGTCTAACATTAGCTTTAATGTGTTGTTGTTAATTTCAACGTAATAAATAATACGAATGTTCATTGCCTTAATGGTGTTTTGTGAATTACGAAGGACGTTGAAAATGGTGACAAGAGTTATCAACAAATCTAGACAGTTCAATCGAGCATACTACGAGTCATTAGAGCAAATTAACATAAATACAATTAACGTGTAATGTAGTCAGTCTATTTCTACAGTAGCGACATGAATGTGTTCCCATATTCTCGTTTACCATGAGCTTATTAATGCATGAATGCATTCATATTCACTAACAATGTGGACTCATACCGCGACGACTTCATACTAACACGAAATATGGAGAGGTAGATTTAGTAAACACCCCATATACAGATCACCACCTAGACATTACACTATAGACTTACGTTTGGAGTTTTGTGTTAAGTTAACAAAAACAATCGCTTCACGGTAAGTCTATGCGTATTTTTTTGTAGACATTGTATTAAAAAGGGCTTTTACAGAAGAGTTGTTATTGTTATTGAGAGAGTGATGACGTCGGACATAAACCGTTGAGTTCGAGCAACACAGATTGATTACATGGCTTCAGCAAACAACTGGATTGAGAGAATTTGTGATATTAACAAGATTAGGCTTATTGTATCGAAAGTTTTCAAAAAGTGTTTTCACGAATGGAATTGTTCTTAATCTATATCGCTGACAGGGACGTACTGTAGTTACCATAGATCTAAAAGTTGGACAGCCGCGACGAATAGGCTACCCCCCCCCCCCCATGGGAACGTGAATGTACAGTACATGTCGTACAACGTACCATAGTGATGTTCTATGTAGAAAGTAGACGATTTTATCGCCACGCATATAGTAATACAGTAATCCAGAGATTCGGGACTGGTGCGCTGTAGTTGTTATTCGGATATAAGGTGTGATTTTTACCTCAACAATAGTAGTTGTCCACATTGTATACCTGAATAGAAAAGATCAAGTCTTACATAAACACGTCGATACAATATTGTCAAAAAACTTGACACATTGTATTGACGTTAGTAAATTGTAATAAAAACAAGTTGGGGGGGGGGGGTGACCGTCGCGTTGTCGCGTACAGTGTTGGTTGAAGCATTTAATAACGTTTGAAATTATAGGATTAACCTTGCAATTACTGGATTCTAACGCGTACCGATCGCCATTAGGCCACACACGGTATGTTTTCTTATCGGCTCTGAAGTTCAAGTCCGTCTTTTCACACTATCGTGACAACAATGGTTACATCGGGACTAATTGATGAAATAAGCTCTATATATATTCTAGTGGCTGGCTACCGTGAAATCATAGTTAAACAGCCACATTCGTGAACAGATAGACGACCATACGGTGTAAGCCTAACATTTTTATTTTGTACGCCACGAAATATTTTGAAATTTTCCTTCCTTAAGTTGTTTAATTGTAGTTTATTTTATAAAAATAGAATACTATATCCTCAAGATAAATATATTTACACTATTGCATTGTTGTTAGTAAGCTAATTTTTTCTGTCAACTTTCACTAGCTATTTATGCATATTAGCACTAGTAAGTGCTCTCATACACAAATAACAAAATTACTAATATGCCGAACTAAAAAATATTTATTTCAGAATAGTATGGCTGTATTATTTCAAAAACAGGCAGGAAATGTTTGAAATACAATGAACTAATCAAAATATTTTGTTTGAGACACGTGACCACTGTCAAGGTACAAGGGCGGCAATCGTCATCTCAACTTTTGTCAGACAAAGTTTATGTAAACAAAAACTAAACATACTTTCTTAATAAAAATGACACCGATTACTTAACCTAGGTTTTAGGCTATTTTTGATATGTTTCCAGGTATCTGCTTTATTAGTCGATCAATCGCAACCTTGCTACGTTATCATAACTGTATATTTAAATCACCATTGTGACTATTATAGATATAATATACCGTATAGTATACGATATAGTGACTGTTGTGTAAGTACTAAGGTTCCGAATCTCGCTAGAATTCTAATGCTGGGTTTGCTAGTCTTATATTTGCACGAGATCGAGATATCCCGGGATCTAAGCTGTACTTCCAAGTCTATTCTGCTATTTATTTTAGGCAATAAAATAGCCGTCTATGTGGCTATTCGTTTAGAATAATGCATGTGGCTTCCCATTAAATGTCTTTTGGGTTATAATTAATAAAATGCCACAAAATCATGAATTAAAGCGTTTAAAACGGTATTGACGATAGTTTACAACAGTCGGAATGCCATTTGAAAACGAATCGATGATGGAGCAGTGGAGAGTGACACTGATTGCTCGATGAGCAAGACGGATGTATCGTGATCATTGGTAACTCTCCGTTTATTATGTTTATTATGATAAACCGTTAAACCTCATGGAGGATAACTGCGAACACATTCGGGACATCCGAAATGAAATTTAACAACCTACGTACGCACGTTTACATTTGACCCTGAACTTGTTCACTAGTTTTTCTATAAAATGTCGTCTTAATACTATTTCTCACTACATCATTTTTAATTCAATCTATTACGTGATGCTATGATCTGTGACGTGTGAGGATCATATATTTTGTGTATTTAGTCGTCATGACAGTAAGATAGCTAGTGTAATATTTAATAAATAATAATACCCAAACACGATAGTTTATTAAAAATAATGCCTGCTCACTTGGCAACATCAACATGAATAAGCAACAATAATGTATCTAATATTTTATATATGTTATATGTTTAACAACAACAACAACAACAGTACGATGTCACCTACCCTACTAGTGTAGATAGTACATGTATGAAAAGGACAGCAGTTGGCCTGCTATCTAGGACTATTTTTTATAAATATTGAAGGTAATCCTCGTTTCACTTGAAATTCTAAGCATGTTTTTGCCATCTCTGAAATCCGATCTCAAATGCGATGTTTTGCTAGCATTGTAGCAAGCATAACTACTAGTGGCAAAAGATTTTAATCACGCCAGCTAATTTGAGGTCAATGATTCAACGTACTGTATTCCTACCGGAGGTCAATAAAGCGAAATAGCGAACTAAATTTCTCAACTGCAGACTGCCCACTCTAGTAAATTACTGATGCATCATGATGATGATATTTTGGTGGTGATATTGAGACACGATCCCGGCTTTACAATATCATGATTATTGGCCCGGGATTTCACGATCCCTGTGTTGGAACCGTAGTATGTACTCGCTAGTCACTACTGGAGTGTGAGTGCGTACACAGTAGCTACTGACTGTCATTATTTGTGGCCATTGTGGGTGGTTAAATTATCATAATTATTTTGTTATGATTGATCGATATGGTAATATTGCATTCACTGTTACGCACGGTGTTGTAAGTATATCCTGCTAGAGTGTTCAGCATTATACGGTATAGACAACTGCAACAGTCTTCATCAGAACCTGATCAATAACTTCAAATTATGCGTGGATGTTTAATACCGTACTGATATACCTATACTATTATTATTATTATTAGGTATATCATTAACTAATATTTGAAAAACTTTTTAAATAATTTTACCAATATGTTGCGTTTTTCTTGTTATATCTAATTACATCTTATATCTGTTACATCATGCTAATTACATGTTATATATCTGTACGTATATATCATGCTAGTTAACAGCATTGCGTATTTGATGGCATTGCCATATTTGCAGACACTGAAGAAGTCTTTTTATCGAATTTTGTCATGTGTTGGTTTGTTTATCTGTTTATTTGTTTATTTGTTTATCTGTTTCAGACATGTACAACACGAAACGACGAAAACGGCGGCCTGTTCATGGCTTGAAGACTGTGGAAGTATCGAGGGGTCGCGCTGGTTATGGATTTACGATCTCAGGACAAAATCCTTGTATTTTGAGCTGCATTGTAGCGGGCAGCCCAGCTGACAGGGTGGGTCTGAAACCGGGCGATTACTTAGTGTCGGTGAATTGTGAGAATGTCTCGAAGTATATCCACGATGACGTCATACGTATGATTGGTATGTCAACGGGAACATTAACGTTACAAGTCGCGGAAAATTATAACAGTTCAGATTCATCGGATGATGATTACCAGATCCAAACTAAATCCAGACATAACCGTTTGAAAGCACGCCCGTCGAATTTGGCTATTAACAACGAGAATAAGATGCCGCGGATGTCTCATCGTAACAGTCAGCAGCTGAATCGAGATCTCATGGCTGAACGGATGTTACTCGCCTCCAGACACGATAACCATAAAACCTCGCAGAATCGCGTGCGTTTCGAACAGGATGTCATGGAAATGCGACCCCACCCCGAGACTGATCGGCAACAGCCGGTGCTGCAGTCGAAACAGAGCGGCCACGCCAAGTCACACTCAAGTTCGAGCATCCATCGTATGGACAGGAAGGCCCCGACGGCTTCGTTACGGCCCGGAGTTTACCCCGGTGGCCCTGCGTTTTCTTCACAAGGTCATTCTCGCAGCACCGCACCAGCTGCCATGCCACGCCCAAAGTCACTGAGTGCCGTCCACTACGTACATCCTGACAGCCGGCGACAAAATCAACAACAAAATCGGCAACGAATGTCAGATATAGATGAACGAATGGTGGAAGGTCGGGTAACTCTTCCAAGATCTCAACAAAACACGGACGAAGATCGGTGTTTAGAGTCCGTGAATGATGTGGGTGATGGTGGGGTTGGTATCGTATCCTCACAGCAACCACAGACTACGTCTCAACAAGGTCCGTGTCAAGAGTCGAGCAGAAGTCTCAGTAGTTCACCAATCGTTGATGTGTCTCATATCAAAGCTCTGGTGGGATATGTAGGATCGTTAGAAATGCCTCATCAAACTGACATGCCTGACAATCGCTTACAGTCAATCCGCAATGCTGTGCGGCGTTTACGAGTGGAAAATAAAATCCACACTCTGGTCTTGATGCAAGTTTCTGACGTCGAAATACGCCTCACCAATTCCTTTGGGAACATTCTAGCTACCTACCCGGTAGATAAACTGGCATTTACCGGCGTCTGTCCCGATGATAACAGATTTTTTGGTGTCGTCACACGCCATTCCGTCGATATTGAGCCGTCTTGTGATTGGTCGAAATGTGGCTTGTCATGTCACGTTTTTATGACAAACTTAGAAATGGTTTCTCATGACTTACATCGGTCTCAGGCGGAAGCGTTTGGAGTTGATTGTACGATGAATGAAGTGGCGGGGAACTGTCATGAGTTTCCCGTGTGTTCTAAACCAATCGTTCAAGTGATTTCACGTTTGTTGAATCACCAGAGCTGTAAAAATATTAATAATGTTGTGGAGTCGTTGCCGTTTGCAGAACCTACCGTTCAGCACCAGAACCGAAGCAACAGTCTGAGCAGTAACAGCGACAGTGGACTGGGCATCGGGCGAGATGACAATGTATACGTTGTAAACATTCACAGACACCCCGGGTATTCATCATTGGATACAAGCGATAGTTTTAGTACATCAGCACCAAACTTACAGTACGTTTCTCCGTCTGCTCCACGTCATCCTGGCAGCAGCGAGGAGGCCATCCTTCGTGGGCAGAACCCCAACGTCATGCGAACGTCCGTGAGTAGCGGGGAAACCTCGGTTGATGGTCGCCATTCGATGACTCATCTCAGAAACCGAGCTCTCCCTGATCGCTGTAGGTCTGAACTGGATCCCGAAAACGCCTCGTCTCACGCGGTCATCATGCGAAACAACGTTCACAAATTCATCCAACACCGTCAGCGCCAGCTTAGCGAGAGCGTCAGTAACACGAGCAGCGATCTCAGCTCTTCGTTTCTCTCCAATACCCAATCATTGTCGAGCAGTCGCCTCCCACAAATGCGAGCAGAGAGACCGCGTTCGGCTCCGTACCGACAGCTGTCGAACTCACCAACGCCATCTTACCAACTAGACACGGCGACTCGAGCCCTGAGTCCTCGTAGCAACGTAGCGGGCGTGTTGCCTTCACTGGCGAGCATCAATATAAGGTCGCCGTCTGCACCACCACTCGGTGAACAGGCTGAGGACGATCAAGAGGATTTCGGTTTTGTAAATGATGGCGTCGCTCAGGACGTCAACGAGAAGATCTCGCGGTTTGAAGAGGATATTAAACTGCGCGCTGCGTCATCTAACGGAGCAGACGATCAGCGGCGATATTCAGACGGACACGCACTCGTCAAATTCGTGAGTTTTCTATTATACAGTAACCACCGGTACCACTGGAACCACCGGGACCACTTCAGCTTCACTCACCACCCTCAATAGTCACTCTTGCTGTCACGTGGCTGCTGTAGCGATTTTATCATGGATCACTGATTTAGTTTGTTATTTATAATCATCAGTCATAGTAGCAATGAACAATAAACAGGGAACTATGGAATCATCAGTTTATATAGTAGCAATAGTCACTGAAGCTCTTGTGTAATGTCATCCTTCAGATGAAGCTCTTGTGTAATGTCATCCTCCAGATGAAGCTCTTGTGTAATGTCATCCTCCAGATGAAGCTCTTGTGTAATGTCATCCTTCAGATGAAGCTCTTGTGTAATGTCATCCTTCAGATGAAGCTCTTGTGTAATGTCATCCTTCAGATGAAGCTCTTGTG
>WURV02178310.1:0-30164 GCA_011762755.2 Epimenia babai
CGGCTAGCAGCGCAGAAAATACCGAGCCGCGCGGCTTGTCGCGCGACCAAAGTCGCCTAGTGCGCGCCCGCCCTTACTGTGAATAACCATCACCTTCAACGGTTTAGTGATTTGCGTGACATAGGAAAGGTAGCGTGTTGCCAGCCAGGACCACAGTCTCACGTCGGTGAAAGCTTTATTAAATGCAACATGACATAGCCTAAAGAACGAAAGAAGCCTCGTCGTGCTGACTTTATCATATGTGATGGTAATTAGGATGGCCAATGTTGTTCTATAAATAGCTGGAGAGAAATGCACAGGAAAAAACCTATACCCCTGATGGGACTCGAACCCACGACCCCCATATAACCGGTCTGGTGCTCAACCAACTGACTTTATCATAATACTTTCGCTTCACATAAAAACACGCCTTACGAGAGGCTTGTGGTAGCCAAAGTGCTGAAAACTGTTATAAAGCCATTTCACTTTATAAAATATACTTGTATACGGAAGCTTGAGTCTAGAATAACCTTAGTTGTCAAATTGAACACCCATTAAAACCTCGAAACGTCGCCAGTGATAAGGATTACGTATTCTTATAGATGGGAAGGGAGATAATCAACAATCGACAAAGACGCAGGTCATGGCATCCTAAATGTAGAAAACGATACAGCTCAGTAAAGAGGAATGTCCATTGAAAAAAATGAGTACGACTCTTACATCATATTAATAGGCCTGTAATTTATTTTAATATTTATCTTTTTTCTGCCCAATACGCGTGTATTCTCCCCTTAATCGGCTGATGATTCAAGTTTTTACTGTACGCGGATATATTCAGTGGCCGAATTGCGTTTTATTCAAATCTTGACTGTGCGATCACACAAATATGCAAAATTGCGGCGTGTTCAAATTTTATTGCACGCTACGAGTACACAATACGCATACAGATTAAAAATGGCGGCTTATTCAATTTATAAACGTATAAGGTCAATAATTATAGACAACTTTTTAATGTACAGTACATTTATCGAACGAAATACGTAATAATAAAGTAGATATCAATAAGTATGTTACTAAGTGTGACTAAAACATATTATAGTCAACTAGGTATCGAAAACAATTTACATTGAATGAACAGAATTCACGAAGAAAATTTGTATAAAGGTGGTCAGGACACTCTTAAAACAACGGTAAAATCTTTAGTAATAATAATCTTTAATTAATAATAATGATGACGTCATAAAAGGTAACGAACGGGCAAATCTCCTCAAGATCGTCGATAAAACTGTGATTCACTCCGTCACCGTCGCGCACTGGGCGGTCAGCAATAGACACTAAAACCGTGTTTCGATGAAGGAATAATGGACTGTGAACATACGACGAAAAGACGGCGATGAGGGAGGGGGAGAGAACAATGTCCTCGTTCGACAAGGGTTATAAACTGAGTGCGTGTCGGGAAGTACCGATAAAGTTGAAAGTATGCAATCGGATGATGATGTCTATTAGGAATAAATTGAAAAGCGTAACATTCATATACCGCACTATAAAGCTGTGTGCGCAGCTTGCCAAATGACGGATTATGACGTGTCATTAAGGAAGGGAGCGCCACAAACGGCGTCAGCGAGCCACTCCAAAAATTTACAACAGGGTATCTTTGGGTATAAACACGCATATACTATAGCGCTGATGTACGTTATCGTTTTATAAAATGTTTAAGAAGGGTGCCCGGTAACGGTTTTTAACCGTGTATGTAGGTAAATGATTTGAGAGATAGAAAAAGGCCGATAATTTTTTATCGATTTTCCGCCATAGTCGCCTATGCAGTTTTTTGTGCTAGTTATAAGCGTTCGTAAGAATTTCCCACGCATCTCACGGCGCGCTGGGCGTGCTGATATCAAAATAACACGGCTCGCGGTAAGGTGAGGTGAACAGGGCATAAATAATTCGCGTATGAAACATGTGTATGGAAGAAACATTTCACGTTTTGTCTCACGACGATCTATATAGGCTAGCGAGAGCTAATTTTGTCATAATTAACACTAAAAAAACACTATGTGGCAAGATTGAAGACTAAAAAGTTTACCGGAAACACAACCGTTGTTGTAAACTAGTTTCAAGTCGTAAATCGATGTGTATTACGTATGATATATCGTGTTTCAAATGAACGAGTCTCAAAGTCTTAAATGACGATATAGAGCTTTGCATTTTAACAAGTGTCACTGTTTTCACTCCATCTGCGTGGTGTCAAGGTAACGCAGATAAAAATTATATTAGGGTAATCTATATTAACGAACTAGGTCACGTTGGCATTGTTATAAGGACATATTGATATGTACATAACCGCTTCTTGAATCGGTGCCATTTCCAATGCGTCAAGGACGAGACTGGGATCTAGTAAAGCAAATTACGAGGTGTTAAGACGAGTGCGTCATGGAAGCGCGTTGTGGGACAAAAACATGATATGGATGGAACACGCTGAGTTGTGATAATGAAACACGTAATGCCACGCGTGACGACGCGGTATGTCAGTGTTTCGAAACAGGTCATGTCCAAAAAAACACATTGCGTTATAATATTGGAACACGTTAAGTATTGCTATTGAAAAACGCCACGCACTGACTTGCATTATCGTGATAATCCCACATTTAACGTTTCAACATTTAATCATTATGTATTTAAGACAGGGCTGATGTACGGTAAGATTTGTGGCATATCCCTTAGCTCTTTGAGAAAGGAAAAACGATTATAAATATCATTCAAGTATTTTGTGTTGACTCAGGGAAACGTGCGTGACGTCAGCGGCGCGATATCAACGTGGCGTTCAATGACGCAATATTGTGACGCCATACGCGCGACAAATATGCGACGTCATGTCAGTTATGTTGTTATATGTAGTCGTTATGTCCACACTTCGTTTTTTGTTGCATGTGTCGCATTAGGTGTGTTCAAGTTCTAGGATCCACCGTCGAGTTTTGCGGCAGTCAACTAGTGATACACTTCTCGACATGAACAAAAACTCGGGTAGGGTATCTATCCGGAGTGTCCAGAAACTGTAGCTGCGCCACATGGATTAGCTCTGATGTGCGTCACACCGGAATGATGACATCGCGTCACGTGTACGACTCCATGTTTGTTGGCGTGTATGTGTTGTAACCCGTTAAAGGTACGGCCTGTAAACCGTTGTCTTTGATGTCGCCGTTCGATTCACGGTGTTTCTTCAATGTCTTCGTGTCCGATCCCATGCATTTGATAGCGAACCGGAAGTCTTCGGCCATTTCGGAACAGAGAGTTTGCTGGAACAACAAAACGCAAAATTTGGCCACCTGAATATTATCCGAAGATATTACGACGAGAGGCCAAAAAGGCCACAAGACGCTCACCTGAAAAAAAAAAAGAGAAAAAAAGAAAAAGACAGAACAAGATGCCAAGGTGGCCCTCTTGATATTAGAACGAGAAGACAGCAAGAAGACTGCTTGACATCAAAAACAAGAGGCAAAAGAAACCTAAGAATTCCCATTACGATGCTGAAACAAGACAAGAGGCCCAAGAGACCGTACGAAACCAATTACAACACTAAAACAAGAAAATACAGATCTGTGGAAAAAACCTAGACTGAAATCACATCTAATTGCCAAACAGAGATGCCCTAAACAAATCGGAATGAGACCTACACAGACAATATCTGCCAAATGGCAGACCTTCGCACTAAGCGGACATGGACATATGGGTTTTCAAAAGAAGTCGATAGAAATTACCCCCCTTTGCTTCCATGACGAGATGCTGAACAAACCTAAAAGATACTAACCTAAGGACAATATCGGAAAATGTCAGACCCCTGCGATAAGCGGTTATTGAGACGATTTTTAAAGAAAAAATACGAACATTGGTAAAAGTTGCCTCCCCTAGCTTCCACGATGCTATCATGAACAAATCTAGAGGAGATCAACCCAAGGATAATATTTGCCATATAGCAGAACTATGCGATAAGCAGTTCTTGAGAAGACTTTAAAAAAATAACATCGGAACAAGTTAGTTCCCCCTGGCTGCGATGACGTCACCATGAACAAATCCAGAAGAGACCAAGCCAAAGACACTATCTGCCAAATAGCAGACCTCTGCGCTAAGCGGTTCTTGAAAAGATTTTTTGGGGGAAAATGTTAACATCGGACGGACGGACGACGGGCAACCTCCGATTAGAAAAGCTCACCGAGCATAAGCTCAGGTGAGCTAAAAACCAGATTCTTGGAAAACGTCGCTTCCTTCTAAGGTCGTTTTACATATTTAGTGAAATCAGATGTGTTATGTCATTGACACGCAATGTATCATGTAATAGCGCACTGTTTTTAACATTATTTCTTCTTACTCGTCGTATTAAATTAAGTTGCGTTTGACTCTGAATCCAGAGGACCTTGGTTCAATTTTCGCTCTAGCCAGCATACTACCAGTGGCGTTTTTTAGGGGCAGAAAGCGTCTTAAACCCCTGCGCCCGTGGGGGTCTGAGTGGCCCTTGCAGTGTGGTTATGTAAGGGTTTCTTCCCCATGAGGTGGGCTGTGCTTCAGATGCTCTACGGATGTCACTTACCTCCGCGCTATCTCGTTATCCCATTATAAATAACTATTAACTATCATAGACTTTGCGAAGTGTGCGACATACATAGCCCGCCTGTATATATGTCGAACCAGTGGCGTGAATTGAAGAAGGTCAATTGTCTGCCAAGACTCGGTGGGCTTTTCACAGTAGGTGTTTTTTCCCACTCTTAATAAATGAGCCTAATGCCTTTGCCGTGTTAATTTAACCACATAGGCTAGCAAATGGCCGGAAGATGATAGCATACGCAACAATTACCTGGGCAATCGGCCTATATCTGGCACTGAATACCAATAAGTTCCACTTTAGCTTTAGGTATTCGTAATTTTCTCGCTGGACGTAATATAAATCAGTATATCATATTATCTTGTGTAAAAATCCTGGTGTATGACTATGTAAATATTTGTGTGGTCTGTTTACACTGTGATTATCCACCATTATGGACATTAAAAAATTACACCCAAATCAAGGATCATGGTACGGCTTCAGCGATTAATCGTCTAAATTGAATTTATCATAAAGCCACGTTCCCTTTTTTCCGCAAATGCAAACGCAATCCGTAAGTAATTATCGCCACGCTACAAATAATAACAAATTTTCCATTTCCGATATAAATAATAACAATTTTCCATTCACGCGGAAACGCAAACGGAAATGTCACCCGCAAACGCATACGTTTATAAAATCGGTCGGTGAGCGATTTTTTTGCGTTTGCGTACGCATGCGGATAGGTTTCGCTCCAATTTTACTTTCACTTTTATCTCACGTACTTTCTACTCAATCTACTCTACTTTCTATGGTTTTTCTGTTGTCCATCGGCACTATCAGTTCATAGTAGTAATCTTTAATTCGTTAATTATTTTTAGCTTGAAATCATGTTGTGTGTCAGAGCATTCATTTTTTTTATTAAGATTGTTGTTAAAAAGTTACGTGTTTACGCAATACGGATGCTGTTTCCGCACAAAAGAGAACAGATGACTGTATAAACGGATTGCGTTTCCGGATTGTCTTTCCGTTTGCGTTTGCGGACAAAAAGGAAACGTGGCTTTATAGTTAGAAAGGCATTCCTAGCTGTCCGTGTATTCGATATGAAAGGAACCTTATCCGAACGGGAATTCGTGCGCGCCTTCCACACAAATTCTATCAAGACGATAACAACGGCGACTCCAAGTCCGCCCAACAAAACGACGAAAATTCCAGCGACGTTATTCACGTCCAGTTCGCTAGCGTCTTTCTTCTCCTCGTCCCCCGGGCATGGCTCACCCTGCCGCTTCCACCATTTCAGATATATCTTGTTAATAACTTGGTCTTCTTTGAGTTTCAGTATCGCCTCGGACATCCGGTCTCGCAACGGCGAACCTAAAATGCAGCAAATCAAAAACATATTAAACACGTTACCATGAGGGCTAAATACCGATTTGATCAGGAACGAAGCTGTCACTCAGCCCACCCTGTTCTAGTATTCGCTTGGTCAAGTACGAATTTGATTGATCAGGTATGAAGCAGTCACTCAGTCCACCCTGTTGTAGTATTCGCTCGGTCAAGTACGAATTTGATTCGTGCTCGCTCACCTTGTAGATCTAAGATCAACTCACCGACTCCTAAATGATGTCCTGCGCGTAAAAATTGCCACCTTTGGTCATGTTATGTTTCCAAACAGTACGATCCATATCTTAAATAACGGAATAAATTAAAATCGGACAAAAAATAGTAGATAATAAATAAAAACGGCTGGTAATTTACCAAATATATAGGCATAGTATAATTCTGTTGCCAATGACGGGTGATAATAACCAAGGCCCACGACCACCTGAGCCATCTCGTAAATAATTTCGGAAATTTGGTATATCAAAAGTAGTGGTTTACATTTTATCAAAGGTTTGAAAGATGAATTAGAAATATGAATTAGGAAATGTAAACAAACAAAAAATCGAGGTCGTTTTGTGGTTACAGATGAGACTGCTAAAAACAGTTATGGGATAGCAGACACTCGAGTGAAAAACGTAAGATTCCTCAACGAAATATCGCTGATTCGCTTCTATGCGGATTCTTAGAAATGATCTTCAGCAAGTCTGTTATTTGCGATTGTTGAAGGGCACGCGTTTCTTATATGGGTTGATACTTGATATTCTCCAAATCAAGTGATATGCAACTTTAAAAGGTATCCTATCTGCGCTGTATATTTGAAATAAAGATTAACTGTAAACCGTTTATGAAAGCCTTTATTATCCGATACTTGGAGACTGTAAATTTGGTTTTATTTTTACCATTTTACCTTCATATTTTTGACGCATTTTGAACAAACCGTACAACCCCAAGATCGATTCACTCGTATGACATTCTACATCGTTCCATCGAAATAAAAATGCTCACCCTTGGGGGTAGCGATGCCGTAGCCTTTACTGTCGAGCCAGCCGCCGATTTGCGTGAGGTTACAGTTCTTCCCGACGACGTAATCGACCGTAGTAGATTCGGCCAGATAGGCGTAATTTTCGTTCAGCACTCGCTGGACTCCGGCGTCGGTGGAATTGACGAAACACGACGGAGTGGTCGTGCTCATGAAGCGCCACATCGCCTCGTATGTCGGCACTTCTGACCGCTGTCATAGGTAATACTTTCGTGTTAAGATTATTCCAGTTCATTATATATAATATATAAGTCGAAATTTTATATGGATATTACGGCGCTTTTGGGATTCCATCCTTCCTACCTATCCATGTTTATACGTTTATTAAGAATATTTTTTCTCGATTAATGTAAAAGGCTGATGCGACGTGTCAATTTCTGCGTGTCCATTTCTAAGAAAAGTCGTAAGCAATTGACAGTCAGAAGATGTTGATTTTGAGATTATAATCATTTCTAGATGGCACCTTTCAAAATATAGGGCTGTCAAATAGGATTAACAATTAATGTTGAGTAACGGCCTTCACAGGACATTCGACCCTTCGGGTTACATGAGACTGTTGTAGACGAATCATATAACAAATCATCGCATAATTTATAAGCAGGCTCGAGATACCGTGAAAAACATGCGCGTCGAGCCGCCCCACAGCGTTCCGTACTTGATTTTCGTCTGCTTGGCGAGATCGTCGGCGCCAGTAATCGGCGACACCATTCGCTCGAAGGTAAGAAAGGCGGCGAGGTTGGCGGTATACGAGGATATCATAATCAGCGTGAAGAACCACCAGATACCGCTAACGAGACGAGTCGACAAAGCGCGGGGAGCGAGGTCCGATCCTGGGCGGTCAAATCGACACGGTAATTGAGGTGGTAGCAATAAGAGATACTGAGAATACGTACACATCGGTAGCTATGTGAAGTATGTTACTTATAATCCTTCCGGGTCCACCAATGTCCTATCAGTCCGTGTTGATCTCAGTTTCTCTATATTCTAGCCTCAGGTACGGGGCTAATGCATCGTGACGTGTGTTCGTTGGAACTGATTTTGCACACTCGTGAAGAGTTGCCTCGGTTTAGTGGTCCTCGTGATTGACGGACGCTGAATGAATAGGTTAAATAAGCACGCGAGTACTAGCTAATCTGATGTTTACTGACATTAGCAGTATCAGCTCAATGGAAAACACGCTTAGCCACCACTTAATCATAAGGGAATAGACAGATTGTATATAACAATGGTGTCCGCGAACTTTACTCGTACTTATGGCAGTGTAGAATGTGTATGGCATGTTCTTTGTGTCTTCGGACGTAGAAACACTTGATTGAAACATTTGAAAATACTTTGAGTACCGTAGGATCTTCGTCTATAGTACCTTGTTGCATGAGCGAGCCAATAGTGAACCAGAGACTGTTGAGTACGGTGAATTGGTTCTCGACAATATCCGAGTCAGGGTTACACGGATGTGGGTTGTACCATTCGTAAGGGGAGAAGCGGGCGAGCACGAAGAGCATGAAACTGACGCACAGGTATGCCGCAATGATGAAAACCCACACCTGTCATTGAGGAACGATTTCATGCGTGCAAACCCACCACAAACAACTACAACACTCGCAATTATCTGCGTCATGAATAACAAACTAGACGAGAAAGAGAATGAGAAGAGGAAGGGGAGGGGGACAAGAGGGGAAATGAGAGAGCATGAAAGATTGAGAGAGGGAAGAGTATATGTATGAGCAATCAAATCGTATTTCTATGATCCCCACGTGAGTAGTGTTGCGCTCGTCGATTTAACTCAATTTCTCCTAGATCAAAATAGAACATTACTGTGTACTCTTTACTTAAAATGATCATTAGGTTTTGTTCGATACTCATTACCTATTACTCGAAAGACTTTACTCTCTCCTAGTTATTCCTTACTCATTACTCGTCGTAAATGTCGCCTAAAATACATTATAAGAATATAACCGTCAAACAGGTGTTTGACCCAAAGCACAGTTATTTTTACTCAAACAATCGTTGAAGACATGAGAGTATCCCAAATGGAAAGAAAACACGAGAGAAAAACTACATCGTCTAATTAGAGTGGTATTTTGGGCTACCTCACAAAACGTGGCTTCAAAACATGCAAACGTAGTGATCTATCATAATAATCCGCGAAGTGCCACAGAGCACACAACATGGTGTGTATGTACGATGTTTTTCATTCTATGTCTTCAACTAAGCTACGATGAAATGCATCGTACAGGATATCAATATTTTCTGGATATTTCTCCAGGATCCATCTTGATCTAGTTTTTCTGTCCTTCTGCCACTTACTTCAATGGACAGCGGTTGCAGGAACGAGAAAAGTTTTGGTGGCTCCTTGGCCGGCTTCCGGTAAAGAATGGTAATGCCAAGGTTGA
This sequence comes from Epimenia babai, assembly GCA_011762755.2. NCBI lineage: Eukaryota > Metazoa > Mollusca > Solenogastres > Cavibelonia > Epimeniidae > Epimenia > Epimenia babai. The sequence continues at coordinate 9,368 of WURV02178310.1, forward strand.
GAAATGGTTTGGTGAAATCGATTTCCCTCTCTCGATTGTACGTGATCGTCATTCCAGCAACAGCCAAATCCGCGGTCTGTGAACAGATTACGGTTGATCGATATTAACGTCATATCTTAGATAGCCGTCTTATCTACGTAGACATACGCACCGAGTGCCGTAGGCTGATTCGTTTTGCATGTGTGTCAAAGCTCAGAAATTGCTGAAAGTAATACACAGAACTGTGAAAATAGATATCTGGCTATTTATTATCTGATTGCGTGTGAGAACAGCGAACTCAAGTCAAGGTTTTTGATCAAGACGCAGCATACATTACGTATAAAAAACTCATAGAGATATCATGGTTATTAAAACTAAATCGAAATACGTTAAATCACCAGCATATAGTAATCTATATGCGTCGACACATCATGAAACTAGATTCAAGGTTTGTGTCACAAGCAATAGGTCGTCTTAAAGTCCGGATCTGCCGTACCAGAAGATTGTCTTCATCGTCGAGTCCACCAAGAGACGATTGCTCGCCGTTTTGCCCATGATGACCTGCTTAGGGATATTCTGTTATTCCAGTAGCGTAGCGCATAACATCTACGCCGATGCGGCCCGAATCAGCATTATGATATATTTATTACCCAGAAAGGCGCTAAAGTTTGTCAAACAGGCTATATCTCCTTGCTACCCTTTCTCGTTCTAATTCTCTCTCTTTTCGCCAAGTGAGAAAAGATAGAGAAGAGTGTAGGGGATCAATGGAGAGGAAGAGGTGTTGATCGCACAGAACCGAAGAGATAGAGTACGGTACGCGGAAAAGAGTGAAAGGGAGGTATTAAGGAGCCAGGAGAAAATTCGGGGGAGAGGGATCCTCAACGTTCTATCCCAATGCCTCATTCTCGTCCTTTCTCATTCTCAGTTTTCCTCTCTATACAATTCCTCACATTGCCTGTCGTCCCTCTCTTTCATCAGTCTGGCCTGTCTGTTTCATTCCGTCTCACCCATAGCCATCTTTAACCCCTCCCTCTCTTTTTCTTCGTGTTCTCTCAATGTCTCTCCCTCAGTCTTTGCTATTCACTTCACATTAACTTCCCATTCGTTCGCAATCTCATCTCTCGCTTCAAACTGCCCCTTTTCCTTTCTCTCCCCTCGTCCCTCTCCCTCTCTCGCTCTCTAAGTATATCACACTGGTGAATTCTCATTTCAGCTGAAGCCAGGTGATGTGATTAAAACCGTTGGCAGTTGTAAGGTGGCGGTCTCGAGAACACGAATCACATTACATTGCAGCCTTTAATTAATCAGAATGGCGGAAATTCTATCGATCATGTCGGAATAGATCGATAAAGGCACTTATCAGGACGCGCTTAAAACGGGAGACGCGCTTGTAACGGGAGACGCGCTAGCCACGCGCAAATATCTACACGCAGCGTCGCCGAGCAATGCGCAAGGCCTAAGAAATTTACATTAAAGGTCACGAAAACATGCGACTATCATTACAGCCCAGGAAGGTGTGGTTTGCTAGGTTAGTCGAATTGCTGAATTAAAAAAAGAAAGGTAGCCGGTTTTTCATTAACAGACTCTTATAAAATGTGTCTTTCTGGTCATTTAATGACGTCCTAACCTTTAAGAATTTTCTTGCTGTCGATGTCAACATTAACTTTATCTTTAATATCCTTAATATCGACAGAAGCACAGTTCAATTATTGATATTAAACATAATTTTCTCTAAATCGTATACAATCCAGGTAGTACCTTTCAATTTTTCGTGTGTGAAGCATGCTACTAAATATTTATTCGTATATTAAAATATTTACTGTCGGTAAAGCACACTCGCCATACCCGGTCCATCAACTCTCGCACCATGCCGTTCCATGTTCCGTCTTTCTGCAGCGCCCCGAACGTCTTATCCTTTCGCACGCGGAAGCGATACGTAAAGTTGGCAATTTCTGAAATTTTCTCGAGGAGCTCGACGCAGAAACCGATGTAGAGGTCGTCTGGTCCGGTCGGCGTCGGGTTTATCATGAAATATGGCGGCTCCTGCGATAGAAACGGGACCGCGGACAATAACGCTTGAATGTTTGACGTGAATTGAGAATATTAGATCACATAAAGAATGGATTAAATTGCGAACAGACTTACTTTCTTTTACGATGGTAATTAGGATGGCCAATGTGGTTCTATAAATAGCTGGAGAGAAATGCACAGGAAAAAACCTATACCCCTGATGGGACTTGAACCCACGACCCCAGATAACCGGTAGTTGGTAGAGCACCAGGCCGGTTATCTGGGGGTCGTGGGTTCGAGTCCCATCAAAGGGGTGTAGGTTTTTCCTCTTTAGCTACGGATATCATACATGAACGTTGACGTGCTTTAACTTCTTATCAATATATGCAAAAACGTTTTCGTTTGTAAAAATATATTGCAGATGTTTAAAGCTGAGTTGAGCTTTCGTTAAAATAAGTTTTCTTAATATTGCAAGTTAAACAAACGTTTAGTCTCTCAAACAACAGAATATTCGGTTGTCATTGTCCATCTCAAAAAGTAAGTCATGTTGTATTTTCGTGACTAATCCAGCATATAACACCTGTCGGTTATAAAGATGATTATTAACGAATTAACCAACTGCCTGTTTGATCGTGACCCTTTTTCCAATACACCACACTATTACTCAATCTACAATGTATGCCAATTTTATCGACCCATAAAGCAGTATAAATTGTGTGTCCATACATGTTACCGTTACTATGTTTAGATTGTATAGTGATATATCATAAATATTTCTATATTCATCCATCAAGAATTTTCAAATTTTCCCGTTAGTCTCTCTTCCCATATTCCAACTATTTTGTATATTTGGTGTATTCCGTTATCTCAGTGCTTGTAGTCAACCTTAATATAACTCATAATGATAAATGCAATAAACCACTTCGTTAATAAGTGGAAAAACGTTCTAGTTGTTTGCGGCACATGCAAAAATATCCTCATAAAAATATCGTCTTTCAATATCGGTACCTGTATTTTCTACAGCGACGGAATCCCCAGAATCCGCATTTCGTTGAATAACGTTGTGTCCGTCTCGACGATTGATATGTAGTGTAAGGTTGAGCCCTGGTTTTTTTCATCGTACACGTTCGCCTGAAGAACGCGACATGAGACCAGAATATGTCATAAAATAGAGTTTCATTAATCGATTGAAGAAACATTCTTGATAACAAAAACGCCAGATGTATATTCTGCACTTACAATAATTATTTTTTTATGTATTGAAGGTTCCGGGGATGACGTAGATAACTACGGTTCGATGATTACTGTAAAATATCAAACAACACATCACATCGAATATACGTAGTTCAAAAGAATATCTGAAAATGAAAGTTTGATCAAAAATTCATGCGCAATGACGATATCCTCTGACAGAACGCATACTTTTAGCAAAACAACGTCAGCCCTGGCATCGTTTTCAGGAACTATAGTGATCTTGAATGCCATTTGGTATCTCTACTGAACAAACTGGGTAGATAGGAATCTAGAGTTTGACGTGTGTTCGTGTTCAGTCAGACCACATTGTGCCTGATATCGGTCTACAAGCGTATGTTACAAGAGCTCTCTTGATCATATCCAGCAACACGCAACAAATAAGGAGAATTATTCAGACCTTCAAAGTAACTACGAACATGAAGCATCTCCAGACGAGTCCTATTTTTTATTCATGATGACCATCGATCAAGGTCACACACCGCTAACAGCCTAGCGATGTCTGTAATAATTCCTGTCGCAATTTCATCCAGACGAACTGCCCAATCACTTTAGCTTCAAACATTATAATTTACATTTTTACTTATTTGTTTTACATACTCACCCGGTGAGCTGGGCGATCACGTCTGGCAAATCGAAGAAGAAGATGAAGACAAGAACTAGGAGGTCGATCCTCATCGCTACTTTAAGCCTTTTACCCGATATTACATAAACAACAGCTTTCGCCAATGGTGGTGAATCACGGTCCTGCGATGTTTCTATAAGTTCAGGGACTGTTGTCAAATATGAAGTTGTCTAACAAACCGTAAGAAATCGTCAGTATATTACCGACTCGCGGTCATCTTGATGCAATGAGGTCGCGCTTCACTTGCGACACTCAAATCTTTTGACTTATCCAATCAAAGAGTCAAACGACGTTAAACTCTTTGATTGGATATTTTATGTGAAGTTCGCTAACGTAAAGGACATAGGTAGTCTAAAAGTGTATGATAATCGACGCATCAATTAAGACATCTGGCTGATATTAATGTACTTCGTGATGTCGAAAAATGATAAAAAATTTACCCATTTGACAGTACGCCTCAGGCTAGCCTAACGTCGATTGATCGAGTCGTATAGTTGGACGACAGATCCACTCCAAAATATATCGAACATTGTCGAGCTACATTGATATAACGAAATTAGTGATAAAAATGAAGGATCGAGGATGTATATGAGTATGTAGAACAATATCCAACATATCAGATTTTATGATTTTAGTAACAAATGTTTGAACAATAATTCGCTCTTCTACGGACTCGTCCGTGAGATTCAATAAGCACGAAGTTGTCACTACGATTAACGGCATGGTTACAAAGATCTTTAAGCAAACGTGTTGCGAATCGGCGACTGATACACAACCCACCAATATGTAATACCCCATACCCTAGCTGTAACGGCATCGTTGTAAGATCGTTTTCGCATTTTGGTCGGATTTTCCCGCTGCAATTATGTTTCGAGATCATTGTAGCATTTCCTTTAATCGTTGTAATTAATTAATTGCGGTAGGTTGCACTATTTTCTGTTTTTTTTTATAGAGTGTTTGTCAATCAGGCTAATTAGTAAAATTTCTCTCACGTAAAATGGTTTTAAAGACGCCTCGGGCAGTCACGCCGATCCCTTGCGAACAAACTCTGTCACCAAACATCTTGCTAAGAGATGCAGGACGCAATTATTAACAAAGCAGATGTCACGTAAAATACAGACACCGATATTATTATAATAAATGCCCCAAAGCAACTTCCTGCTAAGGAGGACGCTTATAATTATTAGCAAATGTATTCATAATAAATGTCTCAAAGCATCTTCCTGCTAAGGAGGACGCTTATAATTATCAGCAAATGTATTTATAATAAATGTCTCAAAGCATCTTCCTGCTAAGGAGGACGCTTATAATTATCAGCAAATCAAAATACTTGGAAGAATATAGGGACGATTATAATTATAGTATATTAAAGTCTGCGTGTCACTCGAGTGACTGGTTCGATAAGAGACGAAGTCTATCGATTTCAGACACGTGTTTAAACTGAAATGTAAACAAGGTAAGCTGAAATAACAGTATTTTAGTACTGTATATAATAACTCTTGAAAGGCAGTAATGACTGCACTAAAACTGAATGATTCGACTATATAAGGTGTAACGATATTTTGTTGAATAAAATGTCCTCAAAAACGTGCTATATAGGCTAAAACCAGTCGTATACGGTGCAGAAGATCAGCACAGATATACAGTGTTTTTGTTACACTGCGAATGCAGCACTTGACCACTCTAAAATCGCTTTATTTTATCTTTGAATGCACCATGTGGTATAAATTACCTAAAAAATATAAATGTATAATATAAGTAGCCGTATTAGTCTTTGAAAAGTAAAAGAAAAAATGACTTTTGAGACTAATTGAATTCATTTGTAAACAAGCTTTCGCATATATGTAATATGCTTCTTCAGGCTCATCGAATGAAATCTTAGCTTTGTCTTAAAGCGTCTCTCTGCCAATGCTTCAGAATGTCCCTCTATCGATTCCTGAGAGCGTTCCTATATAGAGGCTTTAAAGAGTCCCTCTACCGGTATCCCCATATCGAGCCTACATAGATTTCATCTATCGGTGACCCATAGCGTCCCTATATCGCTGCCTCAGAGCGTTCCTATATTGATGCTTCGGCGATTTCCTCTACCGGTGCCTTAGGGCGTTCTTAAATTGATGCTTCAAAGAGTTCATCCACCAATGCCCCATATCGGTGCTTCAGAATAACAAAAGCATGTTTTTGTCGAAAGAATTTCACAGTCCCAGATCATCGTTGTTATCTTGTGGTCTTGTGTTAATTATATGTTCATATAGACTAATGGTATTTTTTATACCGTTACGATACAAAACTGAGTGTTCTGTATCCATATTTTGTTGCCTTAGTCTTAAATGATAGTTTTTATTGATAAACTAACGCGTATATTAAATTAAAGTAACAATTTTAGGCCACATGATCCGACTTGGTTATTTCAAATAAATCATTGAACAAAATTCGTAAAATTTTATTCGGGAACATAATGTCTTCCGACTTCGATGGTTGTAGGAGAATGCGTTTTCGAATGTTTAACGTTTTTTTTTTGTATAATGTACATTGTCTATCTCAGATTTCAGAAATACATGCTTAAATAACAACAGACCTTGTTTAACGATGGCGTCACGTGACTACATCACGAGTCTTGTGGTTTTGATGTTCGCCATCTCCGTCCATATAGGCCAGGTAAATCTACGCAGATTATGAAATAGAGAAAAAATAAAAGAAAATACTTAAAATGATTCAAACGATCTGAAAGACGATGTTCCGGGTATAAATCGCCTTCCCAGTGCACAAGGCAAGTCATATGGCAATTTGAATAACTTGTAGGCTATTGGTGACAGGAAAAGCGTGGCAGAACCTCTACTACTTCTCGAAAATTCTTGCATGTGACGAAGAAATTAGTTTCTAGCAGGCTTCTCGCGGTAATATTCACTGCGAAACTGAACGTACAATCACACTATACCGATAGCAAACTCTCCCGTGAAGCGACACAATACAGTGCAATAGGCAAAGGTTAAAAGGTATTATTATATTCGATCCCGAGATGAATCCTTCACTGCGGTGTCCCCACACAACTGAGGCTAATCAATGTGTCTAAGTAATTAGACTAACTTTGAAAAAGCCAAGAAAGGGCCACACAACGAATAAATAGGTAATCTACCTATTAAAAAACTGATACAACAGGCTGATACTTGCAATATTTGAATGGAATTCGATTGTGCGTGTGCAAAAATATGCACTGCACCATAATGGGAATAGAGATAACTTAGATATTACCTAAACTTTTTAAAGATTATTTAAGTACAGTTATAAGTGGAGTTGCCGAGGCTTTGGGTAATTGGTTGTTTAGATAAAAGGTAGATTGTACGGATTATTATACGTTTACTACTACGATTTACTTTCTTAATTCGCTAAATGTTACGAACTTATTCGACACAATAAGATAAGGTGTCATACTATTAACATAAAAAAACAAGATATACAACGTAACCTGATACTACTTTCAACAGAAATAGCTACTCGATAAAACTTTCGTGGCATGCTAAAAACCTCGGAGTATAATATTGATCAGAATTGAACACTTACATTTTAATTAGTATCACCTGAATAAAAACTGTAGCACCATCTTAAGAATATCTTATTTTATTTCTGTGATATTAAATTAATATCCAAAAAAACCCCTTCATCGTATCTCTATGCTCTCATTCATGCGTTTGTCTCATCCAAACTTGATAATCGTAGAGCTGTGTTATTTAGTCTTCAAAAATCTCAACTACACAGCCTACAGAAAGATTAAAATTCTGTGACAAGGCTCCTGTAATCAACCCCTCGAAAGCAGCATCACGCCAGTCTTACACTAAAGATAAGATTTCGAATAATCATCAGAATTGTCAAAGTTTACAAAGTGAACTTCTCCAAGGCTCAAGCGTACATCAAAGACTGCACCACGATTACTAGACGTATAATCCGTCAATCAAGCGCATCAACTATCGTAGTCCCTCCAATTTCAAGTGTCTACCACGGCCACAGATGTTTCTCATATGCTGTACCTACACTGTGGAATCAATTACCACCCCAGCTGCACAATATCGCAAATATAACAAATATAAACATATCCAAAAGCAGATCAAAGATTCACTAATTTAAACAATGTTACAACAATAACAGTGAATTGAAGATAATATTCGTGTATTCCAATGGACAATAATATCAATTTTGATACCACTTTGTCATATATATAATTTTTATATAGTTCTCATAGTACTTGTACAATAATTAAATTAGGCGCGTATGTCATTATGGTCTAGTTTTACTGCGTTTTATTCTATTTTTACAAACTAATTTTTGATACCTTTATAAATATCTTTATTATCATTACGTGGAGAACATAAACAAATGAAGTACGACCAGATATGTGCTGTGTGTCTTGAAGCACTATATTTGTGATTATATTTATTTATTATATTTTAAATTTTACTCATTATAGAGCGTTTCAGCCACTCTTAAAAACTGGTGAAATGTCTGTTAACACTTACAGACGGAAACCTCCCAATCGGTGATGAGTGTCGTGGAGAAGCGCTTTCCTGGTCTTAATTCTGTCGGAAAAAACGTCAAGATACCGTCACGTCCCACATTACAGCAAGTTAAGGCCAAAGCGCGCGAAGTCTCTGAACTGCTCGACCTTCTGAAAATCGTGACCCAAGAAAATATCGCTGTCAATTTTCCAGTAGTTGACGTAGTCGATGTTATTCGGCAACTCTCACCAACATCGCTGAGTGACTTGGAGCGAGTTCTTCCAGAATATCAGTACCGAGATGTCTTGCGCCACCTAAAACTCCAAGTTGACACGCATGCGGAAAATTTGAAAAACTTGTCGACAGACGTCATACAGAATCTTGAGGGTATTCAGTTGCCAACAAGCCGGGAACTACAAAAACGGTTCAAGATATTTGATCCGGATGAGTTTCTAAAAGAGCTAAACCTCCCATCGCCAGAAGAACTTATTAAACTATTAAATCGAACAGATGCTGCTGAAATTGTGTCACTTTTGAGGTTACGGTCACTAAAAGATATTAAATCTGCACTTCCTTTTCAAGATATCAAGTCTGCATTAAAATACTTCGAGATTCCAACAAGGGATGACATTCTAAAGTCTTTGAAGGTTTCCGATATTGCTGATCAACTGGACGAAATTAAGCGACAGTTTTCCCAAGAAAAGCTACGGGCAGTGGTGAAAAATGTTGGCAAAAACATATTGAAAGAGCTAGGAGTTTTGGATTATCATGAAATATACACACGACTCGAGAACGAACTGAGTTCTGAAAAAATTCTCGAGACCCTTGGTATAAATTCACGTCTAGAATTGGAGAAACAATTAGCACAGGCGACGGGACGGAATTTGATTCAGAGACTTAAAATTGCCTACAGAGGTCTTGTGAAAGTAAAGTTACCTAGTATATCAGCCGATGCGATTCTAGATCGAATTGGTCTACCCAATAAAGACAAATTGTTAGAGCAGTTCAAAACTATCGATCGAGATAAGCTTCTTCGAATGCTTGGACTGGCCAGTGAACAGGATGTACAAGAATGGTTGAAAAGGTTCGATCCACGTGAGAAATTGAAGAACTTAAAGATAGCAACAAAAGAGACGCTAAGCATACATATAGATCGTTTTCAAAGCGAATTTCTGGATGCGATAGGCGTACCGAGTGATAGTAAAATGCGAAATCTTTTTAGAAATATCTCTGATGCTAGTTCTATAATACAAAAGGTGAAACAGGCATTTCGAATCGATGTTAAAAATCGATATAAAAAGATAACACGTCCTCTTGTAAGTTCTCTGAAAATACTAGCTAAGACTGACATAACGAGAGCCCTAGAGAAATTAAGAACAGAAAACATTGTCAAAGAGCTGGGATTACCCACTGCCCAACAATTAAAAGATACACTGAATATCTTCAATGTTAAACGCATCCTAAGAAACTTAAAGTTACCAAAGATTGACGAATTGATAACAAAATTCAATGTTCCTAACTATAGCGACTTCGTTGCGAAATTAAATCTCCCATATATTTTTGACATCAAAAAAGGGTTCCTTCAGCCCAAGGTCAAGCAGCTATTGCTCAACATCGGTATACCACAAATTGACGAACTTGAGAATACCGTGACGAATTTCGGAAGAGATATCTCGAACGATTTGTTCAAACAACTCAGAATACCAACGATTGAAGAGTGGGCGGGAAAACTTCCGAAAATCGATGCAAAAGAGTTACTGAAAAAGTTGAAGCTACCAACGATCGGCGAACTGGAGAAACTTGTTCCCAATCTCGATGTTGATCAGCTTTTGAACAAAATAGTAAAGCCATTAAAAGCCACAGTACAAAAGTTGAAGCAAGACTTGGATTTAAGGAGTATATTGAAAAAAGCCGGTATCCCGTCATCATCAGCCGAATTGGAAAATCTGATACCCCTTTTGAATAAAGACAAATTTCTTGATGTCCTGGGAATACCTGACCATGACGAACTGAAAAGGCGTCTCGGAATCTCAAACGCTGAAGAAATCCTGAAGAAGATTAAAATTAAATCTCGCGAAGAAATAAAAAAGTTTCTGAATTTTACTAACATTAATACGGTTCTGGATCATTTAAATGTGGAGAATATGTTGAAGCAGTTGCCAGTGGAAAAACTTCGAAAAGAATTGGAGAAGCTGTCAAATTATCCCAAAGACATTAAAAATCAGTTGAATGGCGTATTTGATAAGATTAGCGACAAAGTCGGAGTTCCAGAACTAATTGATTTAAAGAAGAAGATGGAAGAAGCATTTGATCCTGAAAACTTGCTGAAGAAATTAGGTCTTCAGTCCAAAGACGAAATAAAAAAATTGTTCAAAAAACATAGTACAGACGAACTCTTGAAGAAACTTAATCTACCAACACCTACTGAACTTAAAGATAAAATTGGACAATATACCCCACAAAATTTGTTGGAGAAATTGGGATTACCCACTAAATATATTATTGACAAAGAATTGAACAAACTCAAACCGGATAAACTTCTCGAAGCCATCGGTTTGCCATCAAGCGATGGCATGAAGAATTTATTGGACAACTTCAAGCCAGACAAACTCTTAAAAACTCTCAATATACCCACTATCCAGGGTTTAAAAAACCAACTACTTAAAATTAATGAGAAAAAAATATTACAAGAAATCGGACTGCCTGCTGAGGATGAACTGAAGAAATTGTTAGATGTTCCTAATGCTGACGAGTTGATTAGAAGGTTAAGTCTACCGACGCCAGATTTTTTGGAAAAACAATTGAGCAAATTAGTAAATCCTGATACACTACTCCAAAAACTAAAATTGCCAAATATAGCCGATTTGAAAAAAGAACTTGATATTTTTAAGTTGGATAATGTTCTTGCTCAGTTGGGATTACCAGGTAAGGAAGAATTGAAGAATTTGATTAAAATCCCAAATCTCACTGACATGATCAAGAAAGCCGGATTTCCAACTTTTAATGAACTACTGGGAAAATTTAAAATTCCGGATTTTCAGACAGTTCTCTCAAAACTCAACATTCCGACGATCGGAGAAATTCGAGAGAAGCTTAAACTTCCAAATGTAAACGACTTGTTAGAAGAAATAGGTCTTCCTCGTTTGGATCAAGTTACATCAGTGGTGAACGACTTAAAGGGCAAGCTTATAAAAGAAATACCTATACTTAAAGACATCATAGACCTGAGAAAGAATTACGCAGACGAAAACTCTACTGTTGTAAATGTCGTCAGCTTTATCAAGGACATCTCCAGCATCTCCGAAGATCCTAACCGTATGTTTATTATGAATATTTATAGTGACATTATCCGGACTGCCTCGGGCTTGATTGGGGCTTTTTGCCTTTGTCGTCGGGATTGGAGTGAAATAACTTTTGACATCGATTCTTCAAATCATGCGTATGACCGATATGACTGACACATACAATGTTTATGATGGGACAATAGACGGCTATTCATTGCATCAAATAGACCAGATATTTATTTACACAAACACCATATACTCAAATTAACCTCGACATTTGTCCTCAAAATAACAGGCCTACATTATGTGTTTTCCGATGAGACGCTATTCCGTGATCGTCATATCAGACATCCGGTCATGTTCACGGTACAGTCAGTTCTTTAAAAACTTCACACTTCACTAACGATTATGCGTACATACGCACTGCAATGCGATGGTTTTTTAGGTGCGTTACGGACACTTCCGCAGAAATACGGCGCGTATTACGGATCGCGGATTGGCGGGACCATAGGAACATATATCGCTGGACCCATCGGCAAAGTCATAGGGAGTTACGTTGGCTCCGTAGTCGGCCGTTTTGTCGGCAAAGTTGTTGGCGGCGCTCTTTGCTCCCTCTTCTGCGTCCGCGACGATCCGCCTCCAGGTATGCAATATTAGACTCCCATACCAAATTATCCGAGTTCTGAAGCACTCCGTTCGGATACGGAAGCTAAAGTCATCGTGATATATAAATCTGAGGTAATTCACATAAAAATAGTCGTCCGCTGCTTGGCTGCTTATTGAAAGCATCTGGCACTATTTACATTTGCTAGTGGGCTTACCGACGCCTGTTATAGAGCTGCCATGTGAGTCCTCGCAAGCCGTTATTTGAAAATTTAAATTTGAATTTAAGTGCGGGATATAAATGCCTAATTAACTTTTATAATCTATCACCGTATAATAAAATAGACTCCAATATTCCTATATCCCTAGAAGTCATTTGAAGAAACAAGACTCTTGTCGCATCTAGACGAGGTTTTTGGAAGCGGCATCATAGGTTGTAGTTCTCTTCAAGTATACTGGACAAAATTAGAGAAAGGACATCACGCAAAAATCTGAGTTTGCTTAAAATCTCTCGCATATTAGGTATAATGTTTATAATCGTTATACTTTGTACTGTTTTTAATAAGTTGCGATTAGTCCGTTATCTTGACCAGCATTAGCCTCTACCACGCTCCCCTGGCTCGTGCTTATGACAGAATCACTGGATATTATCATCCGTAATGATCATGGTAGATTAGTCGCCGTCGTTAAACCTGCGGTGTCTGGGCAAACACTTGACTTGAGTCAAGATTGACATCGGCCGACGAGGATTTCCTATCGGCCGTAAATAATTATGCCAAATTCTGTTAGGTGTGTTCAATAATTAACATTTATCAAGTCTAATTTTATCTATAATAAATAATAATAGCCTAATCTATTTGTTTTGGAGGCGCCCTAATAACTAATATGTCTCTAAAGCGCCTATATACATTTCGTAACTAATATTGCATAACACAATAGAATGTTCATATAAGTTAAATCATAGCCAAAACACAATAGTTAAATGAAGTGGAATGGAATTCTGTTTGATTTCTCGTGCCCTTCCCACACATGGCATTCAGAGATAGTACACAAATTTATGGTTTCTTTCTGTTCTCAGATCTCACTCCACCCGATGTCCATTGTCCTGGCAATGTTGACATTCCGGCAGCTGCTCTTGAAATTATCGCCAATGTCCAATTTCATGAAGCCACCGCATCGGATGATGAATACGGTGATGTCAGCAGCACCGTGTGAGTTACTAAAGTTCATTGCTGTAATATAAAGTAAAATACATTATTTCAACAAGTTGTACAATGTTGTATTTCCTTCATAATAAATTTATTATTTGATAATATTTTCTTCTGTTCCCTTCCTGATGTTTTAAATAGAAATCAAGATGGCATTAATAACCTGGGCGCGCCTTTGCTCCATTTTTGAAAAACCATCGATGTGATAAATGTTCTTGATATTTGCTAAATTGCATAATAGTTGTGATATATCGTTATAACTATATATGTGATAACCTCGAAGAATTTGATGCGTTTTATATGAATTGAGTTTAGTTATAAAATTATAAATTCAAATGCATATTTGAAGTGAGTAGAAACAATTATTGTATAATATAATTTGATTAAAGTGGATTTAAATTTTTCGATTTTTTCAATTCGATTATTTTACAGTCGCCTCGATATTATGATCTCGTTTTTCAATCCAATGTTGATCAACGGTGTGTACCATGGGACAAAAGTGCCCGAGAGTACCAACTATTTCCGGTTTCATGCGTGGGACGGAGAGAAAAACCACGGCTGGTGTGACTTCACCGTGAGGGTCAGAGGTAACCACAAATATATGAGTAACGAAGGAATATAATATTCGCGCTTGAGGAGCTTTTTAGAGATATGGCTTGAAACGTAAAATCATTTAGGCTTTCTGAGAAAAACCTATAATAACACAAGACAGTTACTGACATTTTAAGTAAATTACGACATTTTTTAAAAATGAAATTTAGCTCGTAGTGACAGTCTTCTCGATAATTAATAGCCGATTTGTCCAGTGAAACTCGAAATTCTATTTGATGTGATGATCTCAGGTAGTATGTGTATGTACGTAACCATAGGCTGATAACCAAGTTAATCAATGTCTACGTCGTTCTTGGCCCTTTACAAACATCTATAGGCGGCTACATAATTACGTAGCACACTCTGCTAAGTCAATAAGGGTTAATAGTTATTTACAATGGCATGACGACGTAGCGGTGAGGTAAGCGACATAGAGACGTGACCATAGATCATCTGAAAGACACCCACGTCAGGGAGAAAGAGCCAGAACAGTGCCACACTGCAAGGGCTACCCAGAACCACGTGGGCACAACTGTTTAAGGTGTTTTCTGCCCGAACAACGCCGCAGGTGGTATGCTGGTAAGAGCCGAAATTTAACCCGAGACTCCTGGATTCAAAGTCAAACCCTCTAACAACATGCCAACTGCCCCCGACTCGGCTAGAAAGAAGTACCGGATATTAGGATGGATTGGAATTTTAGAAACTTATCTCAAATATAGAGCTCCTAGAATTTCGTCAAATGCCTCATTTCTAACGCTTCGCTCATGGGCACATAAGGAATTTGTATAATGTCTGTAAAAAAAACTGATTACGTCTGTAGACGCGAGAAAAAAATAAACGTGAAACTCGCCAATGTGACTTGTTCGAGTCTAGGGTTGCCGGGTATTGATGGAGTGAAATTATCTATAGACTGCAAAGAAAAGCAAAGATTCTTTGTTTTCACTCTCATCATGACAGGTGTGTTTAGATTTTTGATGTTACGCGAGAAATATTTTTAGCGGGGAATTTATCTTTACAGTATTACGTTGCGCCGAACCACCGCTTATAAAAGACGGTTCTTACTTCCGTTCGTCACTTATTCTCGGATCGCACAATGCGTATTTTTGTAACGAAGCCTTCACAATGGTTGGAGAAGCGCTGCATTATTGTGAGTCGCTTGATGCAAAGGTGGCTGATTGGACCGGTGTTACGCCGAAGTGCGAAGGTGCGTTGTTTAATTTACCATCAACTAATGGTGGAAAACTTAACGTCTATATCCGTTAAATTTACTGTTTACTCCGCATGCGACCTTCACAATACAGCTGGTAAGCCGTGTGTTTGTATATCTTTTCATATATGACATCTTAGAGCATGCCGAATAAAGATAGTGAATTTCAGCGGTTAATATAAGTTATAGTCTGTTGGGTTTCGATATGGAGTACTGACCTTGAATGAGTGAATTTTAACCCTGTAAGTGTCCATAAAAACTTACCGAGGAACACGGCTGTAATGTGTACTACGATCAATAAAATTTTCACCCGGTTATGAATAAGAGAGTTGTGACGAGTCGGTAAACGTATGTTGAACGTGCTTTATCGCTTTGCTCTAGTGAAGAAATGCCCGAACGTCCCTGTAGTATTGGACTCGACGGTGAAGTGTGTTAACGACCTCTTCCCCCTTCCCTGCAACGACCAAGAATGTATGGCGTACACACGCTGCACGTACACCTGTCGGCGGGGGTATGCCATGCCTGCAGGCTCCGGTGAAACTGTAATCTGTCAGTCCAACGGATTCTGGGACAATATACCGCAATGCGAAGGTTACAACGTATAAAGAGTAAAATGTTGTATTCATATTTTTTGTCATTGTACAACGCGCTTTATATCTGAGAACAGTCAGAGAGCATTGGTAGATGTATAGGTAAGTGTGTATGTTCAATTATTTTACATTATTCGAAACTCACATTTTTTAGTCATGTCCTTTTATTATCCCCTAATTTCGGGAAGTTCTTTTCCTTTACTATGTCGCTATACAACATGCTCCAAGCCTCTGGTATCATCAATGAGTGATGTATTTTTATAGATGTTGAGGAACCGCAGCTAGCACAATGCCCAGACGCGCAAAATGTCTTTCTGATCGACGGCTCCGAGGGTCAGACGGTTTTGTGGGATTCACCCCAGTTCGAAGACAACTCTGGCATCGTTATCGTAAAACAAACCTTGGGCCAGCCATCCGGAAGTTACTTCCGCGAAGGGGTCCATCAGCTGGCGTACGAGGCGAGGGACGCGGCAGGCAATGTGAACCGGAAGTGCAGTTTTGTTCTGATCGTACACGGTGAGTTAATATGACCTGTACGGCTAAAGGACATTCTTTTTACCTGATAATATCGAACAATCTTTAGTTTACAAATTTAATGGAACGTATAATTATGAAAACATATACACAGATAGGAACAAGGACGAGCGATTTAATGTAAATTAAATGGCAATCTAAATTTAATCTCACGAGTTGATATGGTGAAAGACGCCAGTGGCTGAGTGGGAAGAGGGTTGATCTACAATTGGAGTGGTGCTTCGAGTTCAGGACACCAGGGATATTATCCGCCGTCATTCGTCCTCCGTCATCCCGTCCTATATGGCATTAGAATATTACCCTGACTCACACAGAGAGAAAAAGTACATAGGGAGGTTATTACACGAGTTAACGAATTTGAGACTAACATTTAGACCTTTTGAGAAGATAGCACGGACATTTTATTATTACTTAGAATTATCAATTTGGAATGGTTCGTTCTAAAATCAGAATATAATTGTAGTAATAAATCAAAATAAATATAATAAAAGTAACTTCCGGCAAATGATAAAAGTTTGTCCTGAATAACATTGTATGCACACATGCATGTTTGTATGAAACCCCTAACCCCTATAAAGAGAATCATGCAGCTTCTTCTATACAGTTCTCCGGTGCCCAGCGATGTCGTCAGTCGCCTTCCAGAACGCTCCCAGCTGCACAAATGGACGTAACATCAACAGCGCCTGTCGCTTCACCTGTCTCGATGGCTTCACGCTAACTGGAAGTCACCACGCCGTTTGTGATATCCCAGACGGCGATCAAGTACCCAAATGGAGTTACCAAAATTCAAAACTGCCATTCTGCAAACGTAAGTCCAAAAAAACTGTCTCTGATAAGTTTCTTTCGTGTAGGTATACACGCAAATCCTGATGTTATTTAATATAGAAGTTTAGCGCAAAGTATTTTATGTTTGGTGTTTCAATCGCTCGCATATTCCAAAAAAGGACATTACAGAATAATATAGCGTTTATCTTGTACATTTTAAGAAGTGTGCGCTTTTGGATTAATTCGAAAAGACTTGGTAAATATACGTACGAAGTCTGATTAAAACAATTTAGACATTGAACGAACGTTGCATAGCCGTGAAATGCAAAGACCTGACGAGACGCGAGAACGTGGTGTTTGACTGCGGCGAGTGGCTGCTCGGTCAACTGTGCGAGACAACCTGCCAGCCAGGTCTAGCCTTCAACCCACAGGCACCCCTCATGTACGGATGCACGTTTGCCCAGGGCAACTGGTATCCTAGTGACATTGTACCACAATGTGCACGTGAGTTTATTTCTTGTTGATAAATTAATTATCTTTATTTGTTGAATATACGAAATTACGGTATATTCTATGATTTATAATTATTCTATAAATCATTTTTATTGCTTATAATTAATTTCAAGTTGAAATGATTAATCGATTGGAAGAGTAATAATAATAATAATAACCAATGTGTATGTCTGAGAGCTTATTCAGAAGATTTGAGACATAATAATCATAACATCTGATAAATTTTTATACATTTAAGATTTCTATGAATATATGACATTCACCATATTTGTCGACCTCAGGTAAGGTCGCAGAGAGTGTCAGACAGGTAAGTAATACAACTTGTTATCAAAAAAGAATTATTAAAAGAAGATGGAAAATAGCAGTTGGGGTCACAACCAGTTCGCAAGAGGTGTATTAGTGAGCATATTCATTTACTATGATACGTGTTTGTTTACCAGCTACCACTCGAGCTGATGGGGTCGTTACCCAATTAGCGGTCTTTGGTAGTTCATCCTGCAGCCCAAATCCGACGGTCTCAGATGACGCCATACGCGCCAAAATCGCCGCCTCTCTACTGGCAGCGTGTGACGGTTGCTCCCTTAACGGCTTGCACATCACGTGTCAGAAAGTCAAGCGTCGACGCGCGGCCGCCATAACCCCGCGCGGAGAGTCGCTGACGGTAGAAATACGAGATCCTTCCGTGATTCCCTCCCTGGAAAACATCACTGATTACAGAACCAGATACAAAGAAGCGATCGTAGCTATTATAACACGCGTTCTGCCTGAAATGGACAAATTCCTGGCTCAAAGACTAGTGGACGCCGACAAAACGGAGTTTATCCATTTACTGAAAGCTCGTTTTGTCTGTCCTGCCGGCTATGTTACGTCAACGGGATCTACCACGTGCGGTTGGTTTATTTTTATTTATTTTTATTTAGTATTTTTTTACTGTTTACTCTATGAGACATGAGAAATGACAGATCGACTTTCTTTTTAGCCGTATGAACTAAACTAAGCTAAACACAGCATTATTATTCATGTATATTTAAATATCACTACTAAGTAGCTGCTTTTGTCACGCTAAATTAGCAGACCTGTCGGTCTCATTGTCCCACAGTAAATTGAAACGGAAGTGGGAATATGATGTAGCTGTCAAGCACACTTTACACGAGTAAACACTCTTCTGAATTAGATAATATGTCTGTAGTGTGATAGTTTGTTTACTTAGAGGCCTATACTATCAATATTTTATTTATACAGTATCATATGAAGGTTTTTAATTTGATTCTTAATCGATTCAGGAAGAGATATTGCGCAGAAAATTTTACCCAAAATATAGTTTGTAACTGGACACCGGAATGAGAATTGAAAAAGAGAGGAAAATTCTAGAGTTCTTTTGTGATAATTTCAGCTTAAACAATATTACATAGATCATAGATCCCAAACTATTGACCAGGAATACTTTGAATTTAGCGTTAGGAGCTCAACTGCCAGAGCACAGAGTTAAAAATACCCTACCTGGTGTCCAAGGTCCGCTTGTTATATAGTTATTAACATGCATGAGTAATCTCGCCGACAGTTGCCTGCCCGAAAGGATTTTACCACGACCAGGGGTTGTCACGGTGTCTACCATGCCGGACGGGAACGTATCAAGGGAACTTTGGCGCGACATCGTGCGAGTCTTGTCCGTCAGGACAATCCACGCCTGCCGACTCGGCCCAGTCCGCCGATGAATGTGAAGGTATCTACGATAACATTTGATCGTGTTAAACACCGAACACAATCTTTCAATATTGGCAAACTTCGTTCGAAATTCCTTGTGATTTGGCGCATCTTGGGGGACAGGCTTGTCGTTTTTGTCTACCATTACAAAACAAATTAAAACCCAATCGATGGCCGTAAGAAATGATGTTATTTTGTTGAGTATAGATAGTATGTAGGATGGATTTCAGAATAAATTTTATATCGTTATTAAAAGATTATGACTATAGAGCACAAGCCAGTGCAAAATTTATATCTACCTGACGCGCATCTCGTCACATCACGGTTCACCACGACCGACATGGCTTTGGCGGTTTTCTTGCATTTTTACTAATACAGTTATATTGCTTGTGACCAAATTCAACGACTACGAGATATAAAATTAGAGAATTCTGGACCACTACTTGATTTCATAAGGTCTTAAAGCTGACAGAGTGCGGTGGTTAATTATCATACTGAACGTAAAATAACACACTAATGGCAACATAACACGCCAATAGCAACATAACACATGAACGGAATATGGTTATCTACAACAGACCCAGCATGCCACGCGCATATTTTTAATATCAATCATTTGAGATACCGAATATATTAAGCTTGTTTATACTGGTGCAAATGTATTGTGTTACCTTAACTAGGTAGTAGAAAGTCTATTTTTATCAAATAAGATTGATACATTTTTTTATAAATTGAGAATCAGTCGGGGAATATATCCGTGCTGGTAGATATGTGCGCCCTCGGGTCCTCGTCGCCGACCGGCGTTGTTCCGTGCGTAAACTGCCCATTGGCGTCCTATCAAGATCGGCCGGGACAGACGGGTTGCAGAGTCTGTCCCGCAGGCACGACGACAGCCCAGGAAGGCGCGGGTAACGTCTCGCTCTGCGTGGGTAAGAACGAGCACGGGCATGTTATATTGGAAATTTTACATAAGTACTTGCGTATATAGATAGATATAGGTAGATAAAACACCAATACTCAGCTACATAACTTACATTCGTCGTGGAAACCATCTTATTCTGGAGTTGCTCACGCTATCAGCGTACGGCGAATTTTACCATTTGAATAATCCATACTATGTTTCTTCTTACTTCAGAATGATACCATTGATATTTAGAATGATGCTTTTATGAATAGTTAAATAAGTTGCTTTTTATTTCTGACAGTGCCTTCACACAGTGTGATTTGTTGTACAACATGGTTGCCAATTTGGTGAAACGTAATAGTGCCTTTACACTATGCGATTTGTTGAACAACATGTTGGCCAACTTATCAAAACGTAGTTTGACGTTACCTTCACACTTTCAAACTTGTCGAAAACAAATTTTTTAAAATTTCGTAATAGTTGACACCTACCAGACGGTCTATAGCTTGCGAGCAGTCGTTACTGAAAAAAATCAATAATCA